>OY856412.1:1373638193-1373813193 GCA_963693085.1 Alisma plantago-aquatica | reverse complement strand
TTCAGTGGCACTTGGATATCGTAACGGAGTGTTCCGGGTTGATCACGTCGGAGTCGCTGGGGTCGGTCACGATGTAGATTTGACCGTTCTTGCCGTCGATGGCTTTGCGGCCGAACCCGATCACACAGTCTGCCAGTCGCTGGCGGTTCTTATCCCAATTCGGGTCGCACCGCCAACAGTCGTCGATTGGGTTGCTCGTGCCGCAGGACAACATGCCCAACTGCCGACGTGTGGTGCTATTCTATATGCTCATGTGTGTGACAAAGACCAGATTTTGGTGTTATTGGACACTCAGTTTGCTAAGTCAATAAAGACGAATTTGACAATGTGAGTTGTCGTGTGCTATGATATGCATGACTCCTAGATCGTAATGATGCAGCTGCTTACCTCAAAAGTAACATTGTGACAAAAAAAAGTAATTATTTGACACTGAATTTAACACTAAGACACAAAAAGTAACTATTGAATACTAAAAGTAACGCTAAGACATAAAAAGTAACTATTTGACAATGAAAGTAACATCAAAATGCAGTAGGTAACTATATGGTATAAAAAGTAACTATCCAATACCGAAAGTAACACTGAAACACAAAAAGTAACTAATGGTACAAAAAGTAAGTATCTGAATAGTTATTTTTTGTATCAAATAGTTATTTTTGTGTCTTGCCGTTAGTTTCAGCGTTAGATAGTTACTTTTTGTGTCTTTGTGTTACTTTTAGTGTGTGATAGTTACTTTTCTTACTATGTAGTTACTTTTTGTGTCATGGTGCTACTTTCAGTGTCGATGGTTATTTTTTTATCATGCTCTTACTTTTAATATCAGATTGCTACTTTTCTTAACATATAGTTACTTTTTGTGTCTCAATGTTACTTTTAGTGTCAGATAGTTACTTTTTGGGTCATCCACAAGAGTTACTTTATAAAGTACAACAGTTACTTTTTGAACACTAGAGTTACTTTTTATATTATCACAGTTACTCTTAGTGTTGTCACATTTACTCTTAGTGCTCTTACAGTTACTCTTAGTGCTTTTACAATTACTCTTAGTGTTCTCACAGTTACTCTTAGTGCTCTTACAGTTACTCTTAGTACTCTTACAGTTACTCTTAGTGCTCTTACAATTACTCTCAGTGTTTGGAATCTATTGTTGTGTTACCTTGAGCTCCAGAAGTTGTATGTATACATTGATTATGTTACAAAGAATCTTTTCTGATCAAATGTTACTCTTTGAAGAATATTTGTCTCTCTCTATCCAATGAATACTCTTTCTTCTGAAATACTTACATTTTTGGATTAGAATAGTTACTTTCATGTTTGTACAGTAACTTACAAAATGTCAGTTTGTTACTATGTGATTCACATACACTGGTTTTGTCTATTTGACTTACCTTCCTCCACAAGAGTTACTTTACAAAGTATAAAAATTACTTTTTGAATGCACAGAGTTACTTTTATCTTGTCACAGTTACTCGTAGTGCTCTTACAGTTACTCTAGGTGTTATTATAATTACTTTATCGATGAGGAGTTCATCTCTTTTATTTGTCAATGAGTTCTGATATAGATACTTTTTTTAATAGAATACTTGCTTTCGTGTTCGTACAGTTACTTACAAGATGTCTCTGTTACTCTGTGTTTGATACACATTGTTTTTGTGATACGTGTTTTACCTTTCTCTGTTAGAGTTACTTTTACAAAGTATAAGAGTTACTTTTATCTGTTGTCACAGTTACTCTTAGTGTTCTTACAATTATTCTTAGTGTACTTATAGTTACTCCTAGTGTTCTTACAGTTACCCTTAGTGTTCTTATAATTACTTTATGGGTTACGAGATCATCACTCTTCCTCTTCAGTATTTTTATAATTACTTTTAGTGTCAGATAGTTACTTTTTATACCATATAGTTACTTTTTGTGTCTTAGTATTACTTCCGGTGTTAGTTAATTAATTTTTTCTATTACAATATGTTACTTAATTTGTCAAATAGCTACTTTCTCTGACCAACATCTTGTCCATCTATAATAGTTACTTTTCTTACTATATAGTTACTTTTTGTGTCATGGTGTTACTTTTAGTGTTGATAAAGTAACTATGCAGTACAGATTGTTTGTACTTATGATAGCTTTAAAAAATGTCAAGTTTTCACAAAGTAGGTACTGTCGATCCCAGCACATCCACATAAATACAGAACAAAATTAACAATATGTAAGTGACAAGTGCAAAAGTTGTTTGCAAAGGATTGAATTTTAAACGACCATACAACAATCACCAAACCATTAATTGAAACTATGTAAGCGCAATAGATGTGGTATTTTTTTGTCCTCGCCTGCCGGCAGCGGTAGCATGATATGAACATTGGGATCTCGTCCATGAATGTGTTGGGTTTACTGGAGTGCAGCATCCTGGTGAACCCACCCATGTGTGACCTGGGCCTGTCTTTGTGTTGCTTGTACACCACGCCCGTCACCATCGACATTGTGTGGAATTAATGGATCTCGTCGCCACAACATTTGCTGACTTTCCTCGGCCCTGGAATCCCTATCTGTAAGGGACACTACTCTTGCTCTGGAAACAAGGCACCGCCTTTAGCGGGTCTGCTGGCGAGCTCCCTGAGTGCCCCATGCCATACTATTGAGGTATAAACCTCTCATCAGGTCCGCGGACATGTCCACAGCACCTGCGGCGTCCTCGTCATAGCTCCCTACCAAATGCCGAGACGACATGGCTACAGTATCAAAGACTTTCACATGGATTAATGATCGGACAGATCACTTAAACCCCCTGAAGCTTTGGGCAGTCTCACATTGCAAAGTATCAAGAGAAAACCACGGCTATCTGTTTTCTTAATCAAGGCTCATCTCACGGTCATGATTGCTCCTAGTCCAAACGTGATTATGAAAGCAACCTTTTAGGGCATGTTTGGATTGCTGGATCTAGAAGGATTATTGTATATCCTGCATTTAATTAATACAGTAAATCAATCGTCCCCCAAGTGTGCCGCGATGGGACTCTGTGACCTCCACTCCACCAGGTTCATCCACGGTGACGTCAAGGGTAGGAAGTCAGGAACCTGCTCGTCGGCCACGATGAAGGTACTGCCAAGCTCACCGACCTCGTTTCCTCTAGCAGGATCGAAATTAACATTATAGGTGGGTGACGCCTGATCCAGGATACTCCTCTGTGGATGGCGCCGGAAGTCGTGAGGGGCGAGGCACCAATGCCCGCCTCGGACATCTGGTCACTGGGATGCACGGTCATCGAGATGGCAACAGTGAGGGCTCCATGGAGCGTATAGGGGCTTCCGACATGTGACCCCGCCACCGCCCTGTTCCAGATCATGTTCAGCTCTGGAGTCCCAGCGTTCCCCGCTGGGATGTCGAGCATCGGGAATGATTTGCTCAGCAAGTGCCTGAAGAGGGACCCCGCCCAGAGGTGGAGTTGCGAGCAGCTTCTTCAGCACCCATTCCTTGCTGTGGAGATTTATAAAAGTATGTCACCGCTATTCAGGACACGGGTAGCATTTGATACGTACCCGCGCGGGCAATGAATATGTACTCATATATATATATATATATATATATATATATATAGAGAGAGAGAGAGAGAGAGAGAGTCATGCTAGAATACACTCGAGTGTATCTGGAGCGGAATACACTCAAATAGTTTTTCATTATATATTTTTTTTTAATTTAATCCATTGATCTTCTTAAACATCTCGTGAACAACTTATACGTAAAATTTGAGCACATTTGGATATGTATAGCTCATGTTATGAAGGCCGCAAAAATTATGCATTTCAAATTAGTTTCGCGCGTCGATTTTGTTGCCCTTGGATGAGTGACTTACACTCATCCAAATGGGCTCAAAATTTGTATGTAGCCTAGTTATAGTATGACGGTGAAGATCAGTGGTTTACATTTTGCAAAAAATAGTCTTGATATACAAACACACTTGAGTGTATTTGTGTGATCCGTACACTCAAGTGTATTCTAGCCCGACTCTCTCTCTCTCTATATATATATATATATATATATATATATATATATATAAATGTATATATACATACATATAAATGTATATATATAATATATATACATATATATACATATATCTGCATATGTATATATATATATACAAATACATATGTGTGTATATATATGTATATATAAGTATATATATACATATAAATGTATAAATATATATATAAGTATATATATAAGTATATATATATATATATATGTGTGTGTGTGTGTGTGTATATATATATATATATGTGTGTGTGTGTGTGTGTGTGTGTGTGTGTGTATACATATGTACATGTATATATAAATATATATTTATATATACAAATATATATATATATATATATATATATATATATATATATATATATATATTGTGTGTGTGTGTGAATGTGTGTGTTAATAGATAAATAAATGCATATGTACATCAGTAAGGGATAGTGCAGTGGCTGATAATGGTCTTACAAAACATGACGTGAACCATTTATGTAAGAAAGAGAGACCACTTCAAGCCTTCTAATTAATTCATAATGGGATGAAAAAAATGACTTTCAGATTTCTCTTTTAAAATGGATAATTGTGTACCCTTTAGATAAATGAGTAATAAGTTTTTGAATGAGCTAAAACATGTGTGTAGTATAACAATGTGATAAGAAGAACATCAACGGATAAGATACAATTCTGGTTGGACAAATATTATTATTCATGTAAAACAATCCAAGCTAAAATTGGCTTGGTCTCATATTTTGTTTGCTTTGAGCTCGTAATCAATTCTGATATTAATTTTTAAAATGAATTATATCATGTTATACTTTTCCTTCTATTTTATATTATATTATGATTACTTTCATGTTGTATGCATAATATTGAATTACTATTAAAAATATTAATACCTCAATTATATAATAATGTATATACTTATATGAAGTAGTAATGAAGACCGTGTCTCAATTTATGGGATTTTAGGATTTTTTTTAGGGTTAGGTGTAGTTTGGGTTGGGTTATGCCAGTCAAGATCTGGTACAGCTTCTAATTACCAATATTTTCAAGTATTTTTTTGCTAATGCTTATAGCAAAAGGAATTCTAATTATGTACATATAGGCTCAGTCAGGTCCAATGCCAAATCAATATAGGTGTGTCTTTGTTTGATTTGGGCCTTTATATTCTTTTCTGGTTAGGTTGGGTTTGTGTTATATGTTTAGGTTCATCTAGGTTAGGTTCAAAAAAACTAGACCATTGTCATACCTAATACGATCCCATGTAATATGAATTTCTCAACCAGTTATTTTATTATAGACACATTTTCAAAATAGTATCAAATAAGATTAACAAATTTAAGTTGAAAGCCATTTTTTTAGACCAGACTAGGTCATGTTTACATGTTTAGATCTACTTTTTGTAAGACTAATATCTAGCAATGTTAGTTGTTCAAGTTTTCCAAAACTAGGTTTGAATCTAATTGTATATTGAAATTGAACCACAACCACAAAAATACATTTGTAAGCACGGTTTGGATATAGGGTTACAAGTTTAGTATGAACTCACATGCATAGAACCTACATGACCAGAAATCTCAACTTGCAAAAGAAATTTTATCCTAAAAATTCAAACAAAAAGTTGTATCTATCATATTACCTCATTTTGATATATTTTCCCATGATTTGGACCCATATCTGGTTGGATTCACTTTGTGAGATGCAAACATGGGATGTCTTAGTTCTTTGTTAATAGTTTTAGCTTACGACTTAACATGTTTAAATTTGGGTTAGGTTGATTCTTATGTTGTAGGAACTGAATGAGTCTGGAAGCTATTTAACTTATGCTAGTAGTCATGTAGTTTCCCACACCCCCTAAAACGCAAACAAATTTGTGATGTACTTTTAGCTCATATCTTTGGAAATTGGATTAGGTTTGAGTCATAAAATACTTGATTAATTGATGTTCCTAGATATTAGGATTCTTAAAATTATGTCAAAAAATGTACATATGATCATGACTGACTAGATATCACTAAGTCCAAGTTTATATGTTTTAGGATTTAAAAGTTGGTGCTCGTATTAATTTTATTGGTTAAAAAACTTGGACATTTTAGTTTAAGTAAAGGTGTAGATTAGTATTTAATTTGATTCATCAATACTTATAGCTCTGATTAAAGTTATATACAACTTCTGATAAATGTACAAATGTTATAAGTAAAAAACAATATATATGTGCCACAATATTAATTGTTTGATAATAACTTGAATAAGTAGTAGAAAATTGATATAATTGTGATTTAATTGTTGAATATTTTACAAAAACTTTATGGATTCAAGTTGATTTTAGTTGGATGCTTATTTATAAACATGGATACTGGTCTTGACCGTACCGTGTTGGATTCGTTATGTTTTTCATCCAAAAACTTGTGGTTTAAAATGGAGGGCTATTGGTTGAAAGATTCCAAAAATAATGAGGCTTCTAGGGTTTCCTTGTGATTAGTGAGAGAAGTTGCCATTAGTTCAACTATATAGGGTCATCATAATTAGTAGCTAAATAGATCTTATTTCTCCTTTCTGTCATTGAGTTACAGGAAGAGGGTTGAGAAATCATTTAATTTCTGATTAATGCTTAATTTGATTTGATTAATTGGCTAATTTAATGTTTTGGATATTAATAACTAACCTAACCAATATAGGCATGGCTAATTCGGCTAAGGTTGATCGGTTGATTTGGTTAACCATATAACATATTTACATCATCATTCATTGAGATTATGCATTAAATTATGACCAATAATGATAGAATAATAATATTGCTATATTAATACAGAAGATATAAACCTTCATGGGGATATAAATGATGAGGTTTTGTTGAAATCAAAGTATAACTATTTAGGTGTCTGCAGATGTAGGATAATCTGTCGGTGATCGGTTAATTTGATCAAGGCATCTTCTATACAGAGCAGAAATGGGACCAGAAACCAGACCAATGTGTTGTGAGCCACAAATCAAGAGCAAGTAAATATAATTTATTTGTCATGTCTCTTGTTTTATGTAAAAAATATAAAATGGGTTCCATTTTTGGTCTAGAAGTTGTGTCCATCTAGCATTTGCCTTTGATTAACCAAACACATAATATTCTTAACCAATACATTAATCATCTAACTAATTAATGAAAATAAATTAAGCATAATTGATCAGATTGACCAGATCTCCCAACCAATGTTAACCATAACCAAATGAACCTCACTAATCAATTGTAACCAAATCATGCTCACCTTGTAGGACATATCTTATTTTGAGTTACTTTTGTAAGTGCTTTATGTGGAGTTGTCGCGTTGTTCTTTGCTGGACTAGTTCTGAAATGTGAGGATTTGTGGTATCTACCACCACCATCTATTAGGAGGCAAATCTTCTTTACCCGGGACCGTGTCCCCTCAAAATCTTGGGTGTACTTGTTGTGATGGCCCCAACACTTGAAGGGTTAAGATCTGCTGGGGACAAGAATAGAAGTTAGAGGCAGAAGATGTGTTATCTATTTATTACACACACAAGCGGAAGCCCACATTACTATCAACTGGTGGTGGGCGCTGTCACACCTAACCTGTCCGCATTGCATCTCTCATGCAGATTAACTCTACGAAAACTACTCCATGCAGAAATTAAAGAGTCTTAAAGTACTCTCTCCACTCCCCTTTTCACTCCCAAATTCGAAAATTTATATTTTCTTTTGCAACTGTCTTTCCAGCTCCATTCCTACCACGTATTTCTGCACTAGTAAAGTACACAATTACATATTTGATTTATAAAACACTTGTAAACGTACAGTACTTTCAACCAAATTGTATATGAAGTATAATAAATCAATTTTTCATATATTCAAAAAGTAGCATTTGACAAAATTGTGTACAAGAAGTAAAATACTAATAGATACATTATACTAGACTAAGAACTACATTTTGAAGGACAAGATGTACAATATAACAAATATAACATTACACAATAAAATGTATTGTACGAGACATACAATACAAGATGTACAATACTAACAATACATTTTACATGTGTTGTGCATATTTTATTATCTACACAACATTATAGTACATGACGTACAAAACTAATTATATAATTTATAAATATTTTAGTAGTAACATTAGTAGTGTATGTTTTGTACTGTACATCTTGTACTGTACGCGAAATTTGAGTTTAAAATGACAATAATTATTTATGCGCAAATATTGCACTATGTAATGTTGTGTAAAATAATGTATATATGATTAATATTTTGAAACTGTATTGGTGTATATATATATAACAGTATTAAATATAACATGAAATAAATTATAAAAAAATTAGTAAGTGTACGTACAGTACGTACGCATTTGTGTAAAATAATAATTATTATGTATGAGAAATTATGGTAATATGTAATGTTGTCTTAAATATTGTATATATGATTAAATTTAAAAGCTATATTATTGTGTATGCAACAGTATTAGACGCAACATATCAAATAAGTTACAATAAAAAATGTCAATACGTGCGTTTACATTACATGAGCTGGAGAATATTGGAAACGAACAAAAATTTAATTCTATATTTTTTCGTAATTTGTATTGGAGTTAAGATATTACAAGTGATATTATTTAGACAATGGATTCAATAACTAGCATGTCTTTCCATAACTATTACATGAGCAATACTGACGTTGCATGGGGCAATAATGGCTGCGAGTGGATATCTCTGGTTATGCAATAAATTCTATTTTTTTCCATGTTACGAGTATGTCCGCGGATGGGAGAGTGACTGTGGCTAGAATTACTCTTTACCCGAACTAGCTGCATGGAGGCTCTATGTTGCATCACTCTCCCCCCGTCGGCTCTCCACGTTTCTGGCTCACTTCGAACTTGGGGGTAGGGGGTTTAGTTAATACGAAAAGATTCTATTGTAGCTGATATAATAATGAGATCAAGATCAGTGAACCGATAAAATGTAGTGTCCGGCCCAGTTGCTAACTATGGAAGTTGATATCATCATTGGTCGCGCGCCTCCACTTTCTTTTCCCTGGCAAGTAAACCCCCATCACAGTCATGGTTTCAGGCCGTTCGTCAGCTGCTACACACGCAAGAAGTTTGGCCTCAGTGGTAATTAGCTAGCTCTCGTCTGGTTCTGTGCCCGCCAGCAATGATGGTATCTATACTGCCCCAATACTCGATCATTCATACTCAGTGCTGTCACACATACTACACGATGTTGGAAAAGAATTTAAAGAATTGACAAACACAGAAGGTGGAACAAACATACGAGAAGAAAAATACTTTGTTTTGTTAAATTATTTTTCAATCATTCTCATTGCAAGATATTTATACCACAAAGAGAATGACTATGTTTTTATATTTAGATTTCTATTTGAGGATGAACTATAAGCTTGTTATGTTTCGGACAGGATATTTTCTTCTTTCCCTTATTTAGAGAAAAAATCTAAATATAGTAATAAACTAACAAGATTATTTTCAACATTCTCTCCCTTAATCTTGTTGTCTCTTCTTCACATTTTGAAGTCATATTTTCTAACGCGTTTATAGGAACTTCACTCGATCAAGTGGCTTTGCTAATATATCTACCAACTGGTCATCTAAATTGACATGCTCCACTTCTATTTTAACACTTTCCACACACTCACGAATGAAATGATATTTAGTATCAATATGCTTACTCCTGTCATGGTAGACAGGGTTCTTGCAGAGAGCGATTACTGACTTGTTATCAACTTTGAGTATCACTTTGCATCCAATTTGCTTCTTTAGATCATCTAATTGGTGACTGGGCCATATACCTCGGCAAGCTGCAATAGAGGTTGCAATATACTCTGCTTTGCAGGATGATAAAGCCACTATCTTCTGCTTTTATGATACCCAACTAACAATATTTTCACCAAGGAAGTAAGCAACTTCCGATGTGCTCTTGCTGTCATCCACATCACCAGCCAAGTCACACACTATATCCAATTAGACATGATTCTTCTGTCCTTTTTCACATAGAAGCAACCAAAATCAAGTGTATCATGGATGTACCTCAATATTTGCTTAATTGTTGCCATGTGGTCTGTAGTTGGTTCTTCCATGTATCTTCTTACTATCCCAACAACATAAGCTATGTCTAGGCGTGTATTTACCAAATATCTTGGACAACCAGCAATGCTTCTATAATGTGTTGCATCTACTGGAGGGTTTTGACTTGACTTACTGAGTTTTAACCTGAGTTCCATTGGAGTTTGGCTTGGATTGCAATTTGACATCCCACTATTTTCAAGTATCTTGGAAGCATATGTCGACTGACATAGTGTAATGCCTTGAGGAGCTTGAGATACCTCAATTCTCAAGTAGTAAGACAATAAGCCGATATCACTCATGCTAAATACTTGATTCATTTTTTGCTTGAATCCCACAATCTTTGCTTTACTTGAACCTAGAATAATCAAGTAATCCACATACGCACTGACCGATAAGCTTGAATTCTTCTTGTATATGGCATGCTCTGAAGGACACCTCTCAAATCCAAGTGATGTAAGGCTTTTATCAAGTCTGGATTTCCATGCATGTGGAGCTTGACTAAGGCCATATAATGTTTTCTTCAGCTTCAACACTTTGTGCTCACTTCCCTTTTCAACATGTCTAAGGGGTTGTGAGACATACACCTCCTCACAAAGCTCACCATTGAAGAATGTTGACTTAAAATCCATGTGATGTACCTCCCATCCTTCTTGGGCTGCCAAGGATATGAGCAACCTAACAGTTTCAAGCCTTGCAACCGGCACAAGAAACTTCATCAAAGTCCACTCCATGTTTTTGTCCATACCCTTTGGCCACAAGTCATGCTTTGTGTTTCACTACCGACCTTTGAGAGTCCTTCTTTACCTTGTATACCCATTTCAAACCAATGGGTTTGTGTCTATTTTTGGCAAGTTTACAAGATCCCATGTATCATTTCTTTGGATGGCATCTAACTCTTCTTGCATTGCACGCCTACATCACTCGTGTTTTACAACTTCTTCAAAGTTGACAGGCTCGTCTGTAGCTATTAAGTATAATATGTCATCTTCAAGCTCCACTTCTGATGCTTCATCATCTAACTCTTGTAAGGAGTCATGTCTTTGTGGTCAGTCTGTACTAGGTGATGATTGAGGACTATGTGGAGGGGCCTATTCCATACTATCTGAAGAGTTTGGGACATGATCAGACGGTCTGTCTATACCTTGTGGACTGATGTCTAATCCCGGTGGCTCGGTTGTGCCCAACACGATCACCTTTAGAATGGTGATTTTCATAATAACAGTGAATGTTTCTGCTAATTGTTAATGGATGTCCTTCCTTGGTCTCATATTTGGTGTTCCTTTCCAATGCCATTGTTTATCTTCTTCAGACAGAACATCACGGGTGACATGCAATTTCTTTTCTACTGGATCATACACTTGGTATAATTTGGATCCATATTCATATCCCAAAAATACCATGGGAGTACTTTGATCTGCCAACTTCTTCATGTATGAACTTACTATTCTCACATGAGCTAAGCATCCAAACACACAAAAATGATCTACCTTTGGTTTTCTTTGAAACCATGCTTCAAATGGTGTCCTCCCATGTAGTCTTCATGTCGGAGCTCAGTTGAGGATATATATTGTTATTGTCACAACTTCTCCCCAAAACACAATTGACATGTATTTTCTCTTCAACAAGCTTCTCTCCATTGCTAGAACTATTTAGTTTCTCCACTCGACTACACCATTTTGTTGGGAAAAGTATGGGGATGTGAGAAATCGTTTGATTCCCAATTCTTCACAAAATTTGTTGAATTCCTTCGAAGTGAATTTTGCTCCTCTATCTGTCTATAGGACCTTCAACTTGAGATCATCTTCCATCTCAAAACTTGCTTTGATTCTTTTAAAAGCACTTAGAGCTTCATCTTTATTATTTAGTAGTACTAACCACGTGTATCTATTTTAATCATTGACTAGTAATAGTTTATATCTTTTATCTCTAGGGGTTTTGTTGTTATTGGCCCACATAAATCACCATGTATGAGTTGGAGGGGCTTCTCTGCATGATATGTCATAGAATGAGGGAATGGTGTGTGATATTTCTTGCTAACCAGGCAACCATAACATAGTTGGTCGACCTGCTCCAAGTAAGGCAGTGCTTCCACCATTTCTTTATGTGCTAGACTCGTTAGAGCTTAGAAATTTAGATGAACATAGTGTTCATGCCACAACCATGCATCATCTTTCTATCTATCTAGTAGACAAACTGGTTGGGTTAGGTTAAGTTTGAGTAAATAGAGCCTATTTTTCATCTACCTCACTTTGTCCAACAACCTCCTTAATTTTTTGAAGATATATAAGAATCCATCTTCTGGGAGGATTTTACATTCATGTTCATCGAGCTGTCCTAAGGTTACAATATTGCTCCAAAGTTTTGGAATGTAATATACCTCTATCAAGGCCCTATGCTCCCCATTTTGGCATCTGAACAATATTGTACCACGTCTGTATATTCTAACAATGGATTTATCATCAAACTTTATTGTGCCCTTTACTTTTTCATCTAACTCCATAATTTTCCTCTACACCCTGTCATGTTGTTGCTTGCCCCAGTATCAAGGTACCATATGTCACTTTCATGTTTATCTTCATTTCCTAAGTTTGGGATAATCTTCTCCTCGTTGAGCATTACCTCCTCGGTTACTTGATCTACAAATTGCATGAGTTCACACAACTCAGTCATGAGTAGGTCCGACTCCTCATCTTCATGTCTCTTATCTAAATGAGCCTTCTCATAAATTTGCTTAGATTGACAGTCATAACAAAGTGTCTAAAACTATTATAGTTGTAACACTTAACCTTATTTTTGTCAAATTTCTTTTCTTGATACGTGGGTTCATTCCCATGATTGTCATCAATGCACCCGCGTATGTAGCCAAAGCCACGACCACGGCTGCAAGTGCATCCACCACCTTATCATTCTAATGAGTTTAATGAGCTCACAACATCCTCCTTGGCCTTCCACTCAGATCTCGTGAACAAGGCATGCATGCCCTCTTTGTCAACTATGAGGCTTTCATGGCTCTATAATCGTTCTTCATGGGCTTTCAGTGACCCAACGACTCCTAGTGACATTGCCTTAAGGTCCTTAAATTGCTCCATTGTGGATACAATTTGGAGGAACTTGGAGGGAACGGCTCGGAGCAGCTTCTTGACGATGTTGGTTTCCTCCACCTAGTCGCCTAATGCATGAATTTTGTTGACAATTGTTGTCAAATTTGTAGCAAAGTCATCAATTGTCTTTGTATCTCGCATGTGAAGACCTTCAAACTCCCATTGTAGAGTTCAAATATTTGCCTTTTCGATGTGGTTTGCACCCAAGTGCATTGTTTTAAGCATTCCCATGCCTCTTTGGCTGTTTACTTCTCCGCCACTAACAGAAGTGTGTCTTCGCTAATGTCCTAGTATATTTTTGTTAGAGCCATTTGATCCTTCTGTGTGTTGATGGGCTCCTTTGAGTCAGTGGTCTCAATGGCGTCACACACTCCTTGATCTCGCATATAAATTTTCATCATAATTGCCCATGCTCCATAGTTGCTTTTTGTAAGAAACGGGTATTGAAGGGTCATTGGCCTCTCCTTTACGGGTGACTCTTCAGCATCACTTTTCCTCGACATGGTCCCCATAATAGAGGCTCTGATACCAAATTTTAGAAAAGAATTAAAAATTTTGACAAACATTGAAGGTGGAACAAACACATGAGAATTAAAATGCTATATTCTGCTAATCTACTTTTCAATCGCATGCATTGTAAGGTATTTATATTACAAAGAGAAATAATATGCTCATAGTTTTATAATTCTATTTGAAGATGAACTATAAACTTATTCTATTTTGAATCGGGCATTTCCTTGTGTCCCCTATTTAGAAGAAAAAAAATCTAAATATAGTAATAAACTAACAAGATTATTTTCAACAGATGATATAGTGATGCATGCTTTTGTTGCCTTTCCCACTGCCAATCAAGCTTGCTTTATCGGCTCCTACTTCTACTTAGCTTCCCACTTTCTCTTCAAAGAGGTCATCTCTTGATCAATACCAATGTTCTTTCTCCCTCTTGTTACCCATGGTTTCTGTGGCTCCGCCAACAACTACCACAAGGACGTGAGAAACCGCAGCTAGTAGTAGTTGGAGGACAAGAAGATGTATGGCATTGGCATCGACGTCAGCATTGGTGACAGGGCACTTCCTAGAAAGGTTGTAGTGGCACTTTGTGTGGTGGATTTCTCCTCGGGCCTCCTCTTCTGTGGCCAAATGTGGGGTGTTGTTGTAGGGTGTGGTGATGGTAGTGGTGGTGGACACCACCCGCTCAACTTTGTCAACCACCCTGGGACCAAGAAATAGGTGTACAGGAGAAACTGTGACCAGCTGACTAAGAGGGTGAGTTGCATAGGGTTCTAACGAATATATATCCCATTTGGTTTCTTTTTTGTTGTCTGACTTTTGATTTTGACTAAAGGGCTTTTTGTTTTCGTCATGCTTAGTGGTTGTGTGAAGAAGTTAGGTGTCGAGGACTCTAAGACTATCATGGTAGAGCTATTAGAATCACATCTGATTTCCTCCTTGTATTTTGACTCTGTAAAATCAACCTGATCAAGACAGGTAAATCCAAAGGTCGCTAGACAAGAGCATATCCACAAGCCATGCTCAACCTCATACCAACAGACCAGAATCATCCTCCTCCACCTCCTCCTCTATGACCAGTACCACCACCCTCATAAAGGCCTTCATCGTGGTCAGACTAACACAACATAAATGTAAGATATAAAACATTTAAATGTGAGACAATGGCGGGATTGTGTTTTCTTACATGTGTCTTACATTTATGCATACTTATATTTCCCTAATCATGCATAAAATCGGGAGTTCTAAGGTTTCATTTGTGTAAGGATTGGATTAGCATGAAATTTCTAGTCAGTATTGTGCTTTTTCATCATGTTGTGTTTTTCTAGGCCCTGATTTACCTATTATGTTTGTATCATACCACCATGAGGATTTAGGGCCTTTAGGGAAATTCTTCCATGTTAGGACATTTACAAAAAAAATGTGATACGATACTTGAAGCCATGATTTGGAGTCAGTAATGAATAAAATATAGTTGGCACTTTGGGCACATATTAGAAGGAGCAACGCATGGGAGAATATTATTAGTGAAGAATGTCGGTGGGATGCACATTATCAAGAAACTCTAACTATCTTTACCAAGGGCATAGGATGAAGCTACATGGGTGTGTACTAACCATTTAAGTAGGCCCTAATTTTTGTTCGGTAATGAAACCATGCAACAGGATAAAAATTAACAAGATATTATCTAAGATATCATTTTATAAAAGAAGTATCTTCTCTTGAATCTTCTTGCTTGTGTTTGACAAACACATTGGGCTCTTACATTTCCAACGGAATAGAATAATTTAGTTTTTGGACATGTGTAAGTCTAGATTGAGTTAAATTATTGTGTTTCAATACAGCTGCTATCAATGTAGAATTGTTTAGAATTTTGTGCCATATCAATGTCAGAACAGAGTACACAATTCTTATTGAAATTTCTAATCCTAACGTAGGACTATTTCCCATGTCCATTGCAATGTCCAAGTAATTCTATAGTCGTGGCATAAAATGAGAGGGTCTAAACGAACAAACCATGCAATGGGTTCCAAAACAATGAAAACATGTCATGGGGCAAAGAACTAAACAGCCAAGGTGGCCTCAATGTTCATGAATGGCTTTCCGCTCACTATAATGTGTGACCCACTCTTTTCCTGAACCAGTAATGCCGAACTAGGCGAATCATAATATCTTGCCATGGCATGGAGAAAAGAAAACCATGCAATCCTAGGGTTACATTGGGTATTGGAAAATATATGAAAAATAAATTATTATAGAGAATCAAGAGTATTGGGAAATATATTAAAAACAAATTATTATATAGAATTAGAGAGGGAGAGTGATATTACTTGAGGTGTTTATATCATCAAATCATCATCATCATACATTTATAAGTTATGTTGTTGTTATTGTTGTAGTATGTGACATGCATGAGAGGCGCATGACTTAACCACCATCATGACCCCCTTGTGTGCTCCCGATGTATGCCAAAACGTTCTAAAAGATGGGTTGGTAGACAAGTTTATAAGATGAGAGAAACTAGGAAGAAAGAAAGAACCATGACGATGGTTCAGGGAATCGACATGATGAAGTTGGGAACAACATCCTCTGCCTCTACTTGACTCTTTCCATCATCATTCGACAATCACCAAGGAGATAAATTTGTGTGTACGTCTTGGCTTTGGTTGTCTAATTGTCCTTGTATAGATCGTGTATAGCTCTAGATATGAGTGCAACATTTGTAGATAGATGTGCATTTTAGTTCTTCTGTGATATTGGATCTGCTACTTCCCATGATCCATTGTCCCTGGTAACTTGTAGTACAAAACACATGCATGCACCTTACGCCCTTCCCTTATTGTAACTACTTATGATATGGATCTAGTTTGGCAGCTTCTCATGGGTGGTTTTTAGCCTGACCAGAATGCCTTATTGTCGTCGGCCCGGGACACACATATATGTCCTACATCTTTTACGTGTGTCCACCCAATGGTAGTTGGTTTTGGTATGTACGCCTAAAGAGCCAAACATATGATGATTGTAATGGCATATCTTATAAATGATTTGATTAATAATAAAGGCAATCTAAATTTATTATGTTTCAGTTAGCTGTGATATAATGCTATAATATACTAAATGTGTAAATAATGATATTACTCGGTGACGTATGTCTTCAGGTTGAGGACCTAAATGATGAGATCATAGGGATGTCAAGAGTATATACATTCTTGTTATGTCCCTAGTCAGGTGGTATTGTGGAAGGTTAATAGATAACAATAACACTTAAGACTAGAATGTGTGTTGGTTGATGACGGAATCTCATTAGTCATGATATGTGATATCAAACCAAGCATGTAGATACTTGTTAGAGAACGGTATACCAAACAGATCAACCTTGAGAGTGACACATGGAAACTATGATTGGTAGTCAGATTCATCTCTCATAGTGATGGTGGTGAGTGTGGTTCTTAGACCTGAAATCACTACACTCATCATATGTTGTTTGTTGCGCTTTGACATCATCCACTGTGATCATGAATAAGGGTTGCCATAAAGGTGGTTCTCGAGTGTAGTGTAACACATGGCGATGACTGTGAGTGATGTAGATGGAATTTTTCCTTCCTATAGGATTATGATATCCTGGAAACTTGATAAGCGAGACTGAAAAATGTATGGTCATGCTGTTGTGAGTCGGTATGTGATATTGAGCTTACACATATCTCAGAAAGACTACTCTAGTTTAAGAAACTTGGATTGAAGGTTGAAGAGGATGACGATTCTATTCCTCGAGTTCAATCTCGATATCAAAGACAAAGGAACTACACTGTCACAGTGATACCAACCACTTATTATAGGTTAAGTTATTCTCTAACTTCTCCAATTACTTGGGTAGCAATGAAGTCTTGCTAGATATCAATCATTGCTTGTGAAATCATAATATGATTATGAATATCACTCACAATATAATTTGAAGAGTATCGGGTCACACGCATAGGATGTATTGGAATAGTGTGCATGTGACTGGAAATATTCCGAATCAAAATGATTACTAAAACGTTTAGGTAATCTATTAGAATAATATTATAATATAATCTGAGTTAATTGTCTAAAGTGTTTAGACCAACTAATTAGATTCCTTTATAAATTCGGTTGGATGATTCAGAGCGATTGACTTGAGTCAGACAATAAAAGCTAGTTAATCAATTAATACGATTAATTGATTATTTATTTCCAGAATATTCTTTTAATAGTCCACAAGCGGATCATGTTAAACGTAGCTGCAACATTTTTGTTACCCAAGGATTTTGGAAAACCCTACTTTCTTTTGTCTCTTATTTATAGGGGCATGACGGATGGACCATTAATATAATGCACATGTACATGAATCCTAGCCATCATCGTCCCCAAGAGAGAGATAAGGAGAGAGACACGACGCTAGCATGTCATCAAGCAGAAAGCTACTCTTTCCCGCCAACTTGAGAAGCACGACGTGGAGTTCTAGTACATCTGGGTAGACAAAGTAGAGACGCACAAGTTGAGTAGTCTATGTTCGAAGGACGTTGACAATGATCGTTTGTGCATGCAAGGTCGACGCACATCACCGCACTAAGGGACATCGTCTGACTTACTTCGGGGTGAGTTATATCTCGTACACCTTCCTTCTAAATACAATGTTATCAACGAGATCTGCTAGTAGGGTATGTGGAGAAAATTTTATTATTAATTCTATTGAGCCTATCGCATCCACAAAACCCAACGCTTGGTAATACCTAATTGTTAGAAACAAAGAGAAGGAGAGCACTAACTAGTTACCGGTCCTGGGTATAACACGACGCACCCTCGGGAACTATCTTGACGAGCCCTTATTAAGAAAAATTCTACGCATAGTACCCCATATACCCGGCCACATACCCGGTCCATCGGGAATCATCAACTGCCATATTCCTCCTGATGTTGCGCCAGCCACTGCCACACACATTAACCTCTGCTGCCGCATGCACAATTAAATGGATGTCTGCAGCAGTGATTATACATATTTTTACATGCAAAAAGGATGCATGAAATAATTATCTCGCCACCTACTCCATGCAACTGTCATGCAAATGGCAGATATCAATCCACTATAACTTACAAAAAAATTATATTGCATATTTATCCTCACTGCAGATTACGTAAGTACTGTACGTACAATAAATACATATACATTTACAAATGAATTTGAGAGGTACTGTACTTATATTTGACAAACTGGGTTGAAAATTAATAATTGAGTACAATACTTATAGATGCATTTTATAGTTGATTATGGAACAGATGTGCACTATATTTTTGTAAAAAAATTATGTCCAGGCGAAAAATGTTGTTATTGGATTCCGTAGGTACTGTACTTATGCCTCCAGATCAGTTATACAATTATGCTTGATTTTGTAATTTGTTAAGTACTATACTTATGCTTGGTTTTATAATTTGGTAAGTACTATACTTATGTTTGAAAAAATTGAGTTGGAATTAACAAGTGAGTATTGTACTTATTTTGCATGGATTCCGTAGGTACTGTACTTATGCTTCCAGATCAGTTATACAATTATGCTTGATTTTGTAATTTGTTAAGTACTGTACTTATGCTTGGTTTTATAATTTGGTAAGTACTGTACTTATGTTTGAAAAAACTGAGTTGGAATTAACAAGTGAGTATTGTACTTATTTTGCATGGGTTCCGTAGGTACTGTACTTATGTCCAGATGACAAATGTTACTACTGGATTTCATAAGTACTGTACTTATGCTTCCAGATCAATGTTGTTATTGGATTCCGTAGGTACTGTACTAATACGGGAATGCAGGTGGGTGGATTAGAATGAGAGAGAATAATTACAAGAGAAAAACTGAATTAATACACTTTGCATGGACTTTGCATGAGTATTAATACTCTGGAGAGAAGAGTGGAGAGACATATTGTTGCATGGACTTTGCATGGACTTTGCATGAGTATTAATAGAAAGACAACTGCAAATGTTGCAACTATATTTTCCCAAAAAAACGGGTGGGTGGCCGGGTATAAGGGGGACTGTGTGTAGCCTAACTCCTTATTAAGGAGTAAGCAGCCAAGTAGTGTGATTGGGGAGTGTTGGAGATATGTGCATTTATTGAATAGTTAGACAAAGACGACGTCCTACAGTTGGATAGATGGGTAGACATATTTACCGCACCGAGAGTTTGGCTAGAGCTGCTTGGTGCATCATTCAAAAGTAGGTTACTCACATGTTGCATGTCTCCCGCTGCCTCTCTCCTCTCCCTCTCTCCCGCCACTATGGCGACTAAGGTAGAGGAAGGTACTGACACCAACATGCAATGACAAGAGTCACAAGAACTGATCCGGTCCATTCACATGAAATCCGCTTTTACTAATGGTGACTTCCGCTAGTCTTGATAAAGATGTGTTTGTCACTTAAGAAGACATTCTATATGTGTGCGGCTGGTCATCCATCGATCATATTAGTTGCTTGGGCATTTCGATGGTGACACAGGAGTGTGGGGGAGGACTAGCGGTGACGTGGCTTGGCCACGCAATTGGTTGTTTATTTTTTTGTTGCAAAGAAGTGTTTCAGATGTCACAAAACCCTCTTTGTTTTTGGCCCAACTATATGCACCCCTTCTGCTCGAGTTGACCGTAAGTGGGCCTTCAATATTCATTGATATAATTGTTTGGGGTGTTTCTTGTGTGTGTGAATAGGTGGGTGAGTGTGGTTGGGGCGTAATAATCCATTGGCAATTTTCACAAACAA
The DNA here is from genome assembly GCA_963693085.1 of Alisma plantago-aquatica. Classification (NCBI taxonomy): domain Eukaryota; kingdom Viridiplantae; phylum Streptophyta; class Magnoliopsida; order Alismatales; family Alismataceae; genus Alisma; species Alisma plantago-aquatica. The sequence continues at coordinate 1,373,792,704 of OY856412.1, read as the reverse complement.
TTACAATGAGATAAAAAAATAGAAGGACAATAAATTGCATTGTCGGATCCTTTTAGATGGCACATGTAGAATAGCACGTGCACAATTCATTGATTGAATTTTAACATCCGGTTCAAAAAAACATAGTGTATGTTAAGTGTGATGAAGAAATCACAATCGTATCCATTGTATACCATGATATATAATTAACATTCATTCAATGCTTTATTCAATATTTCTAAAAAATAATATGGGCTAAAATATATACATATTCTTGAATGGGGGGGCCCACATGTGTTTCGATCGGATGACTTTTGAAACATATAGATACAAGTGGCAGAATTGATAGGGTTGGATTACATATTAGAGCAACACAAACCTCTTTGATGCAAAATAGGTATAATTAACTTGCACGTGCGTCTTTCCTTGTGCCAAATATATAGAAATACATGTGCATACATAGGTATATATGTATATATGTGTTTTTATACATACATATATGTGTCGTAAGGAATAGCGCATTTGGAAAATTTGGGTGTTTCTCAATGAAGGGATCCAAGTTTGAACCACCGGACAAGCATCTTTTGATTTAATACTCCCATGGGCATCCGATCTCCGTTACAAGTTGTGGGAAAGGGGTGAAGAAATATTTCCCTCTTAATCTCATACATACTTACATATATGTATATCCAAGGATACAGTTGAGTTGCACATTGAAATGGATATACATATTAGTACTAGTTTTAGAAAAAATTTAGACCATTGGTCTTGCATAAATAGGGCATGAATAAGTTATGTAACAAAGACATGTCATTTACATCCTTCTAATCGATTCATAATGGGACTAAAAAAGAGACATTTGGATTTCTCTTTCGAAATAGAATTTTGTACCATTTAGATGGACAAAAACTGAAATATGTGTGTAATATATCCATGTGATACGAACATAGAAGGACAAAATACAAGGGAAGATACAGTTCTAGTAGGACAAATAATATTATTCATGTAAAACAATCCTACCCAAAATTAACTTCGTCTCATATTTTAGTTGAAGTATTGAGCTCGTAGTGAATTCTGATTTTAACTTAAAAAATGAATTCTACCGTGCTATACTTTATCTCTTTTATATTATATTTTGATTACTTTCACATTGTACATATAGTATTGAACTTAGTGTTAAAAGTATAATTGTCTCAATTATATGATAATGTATATACTTATATTGTAACGACCGATAAACAAATCGTTATTGATTAAGCGGAATTAAACATTAGCAGTGGATTACTAAAAATCACTAAAAATTAAAACCTTTTTCAAAGAGATCCAATCATAGGAAAACTCTTTCAACAAGAACCAATGTATTACATTTACATCCTGATTCATAAGTACATATTTTGTACCATCTCTTCTCGAGAGTTACAATATCTACTGCCTTGTTAACAACTAAACACAGACAGTATAAGAACCTCGAAGCATCAAGCCAAAAACTCAGATTGATGTAAAAATACTAACTACTAACTCCGAGGACCTGAGAGTACAGAGACGACACATATGACTTCTATCTACAAGACACGACAGACAATACACTCAACCTGAGCTGTTACTACTGTCACTGCTGCTGTTGATGTTCTTCCTCTGCAAGATATTCTCAGTCTCCTCCGTGGTTGTCCACCTAAAAATGTTGGATCCCACGGGGGTGAGACAATTGAAAATTGCCCCAGCGAGAGATATAACTCTCTTCCAGAAACATTATTATTGCAATTATAATATGAATCAGAACAGAGGATAAGCAGTTCATATCATTCTCATCTTTAAATATTGCAACTATCTATGATAGAGCATTAACACATCTATTCTCTTTATAAGGAATAGGAAGAACATGTATATCATTTATATTTTATATCAACTCAACATCTCATGTTTTTCTCATGATACTCATTACTCTAATATGTCACCCATGACTCTTTCTTGTTTCTATTTGATGGCCTTATCCAATCTACTAAATAGGTATTGGTTTGTACTGGACATGAGAGTGTACATCATCATGTCTTATTTAGGCATTGGTCCATACTAATCCTATATAAATATTTCAGGCATTGGATTATACCAATCTTGTGCAACTAGTATGAGAATTGGACTTATTTTGTTCCTGTGTATACATTCCAAGTATTGGACTATGCCAATCTCAACTATTCTAGGTATTGGGCTATGCCAATCTTAACCATTCCAGGTATTGAACTATGTCAATCCTGTGACATTATTCCAGGTATTGAACTATGTCAACCCTATGCAATTATTCCAAGTATTGAACTATGTCAACCCTATGCAATTATTCTAGGTATTGAACTATGTCAACCCTATGCAATTATTCCAGGTATTGAACTATGTCAACCTTGTGCAATTATTCCAGGTATTGAACTATGTCAACCCCGTGCAATTATTCCAGGTATTGAACTATGTCAACCCTATGCAATTATTCCAGGTATTGAACTATGTCAACCCTATGCAATTATTCCAGGTATTGAACTATGTCAACCCTGTGCAATTATTTTAGGTATTAAACTATGTCAACCATGTGCAATTATTCCAGGTGTTGGGTTATTACCAATCATGTGCAGTTATTCCATGTATTGGAATTTAACCAATCCTGTGTTATTATTCCAGGTATTGGGATTTAACCAATCATGTGTTATTATTCCAGGTATTGGGATTTAACCAATCCTGTGTTATTATTCCAGGTATTAAACTATATCAATCATGTGCAACTATTCCAGGTATTGAACTATGTCAATCCTATGACATTATTCCAGGTATTGGGGTTTAACCAATCCTGTGTTATTATTCCAGGTATTGGGATTTAACCAATACTGTGTTATTATTCCAGGTATTGAACTATGTCAATCATGTGCAACTATTCCAGGTATTGAACTATGTCAATCCTGTGACATTATTCTAGGTATTGGAGTTTAATCAATCATGTGTTATTATTCCAGGTATTGGGATTTAACCAATCTTGTGTCATTATTCCAGGTATTGGGATTTAACCAATCCTGTGTTATTATTCCTTGTCTGTTTACACAGCACTGGGTACCTCATTCTTCTACTGACATTTAAACTTTGGCCATGCCATCATACTCAATCACATCCTTTATGTAATACAAGTATCCCTCTCTTCTCCACACTTGTATAATCAAGGTTCCATCATTATTATTGTATCCTTTTATTATAATTATTATGTTACTAAGTTTCCATTTTCTGGGTTTATTAAGAACATTATCATCTCTTACAGGGGACTTTTATAATTATCTTGGTACCTTTCACTAGGTATCAACTTACTCATGTGGTTCACAAGGCCTATTAAAATATCTTGTTACCTCTCACTAGGTAATAACTAATCTCATGGCTCATAAAGCACATTTAACATCTTGTCACCTTTCACTAGGCAACAACCATTCTCATGGTTCATAAAACACGTTACATCTTGATGTAATGATCAGGATAGCACTCTTTATATGATACTCATCCAAATATGTTGGATTTAAGATGCATCAAGGAATATCATACTTAAAGAGCTGGATGTGATATCTATGATGTCTTGATATATCACTTCCCTCAGCACTTTAAACTTACTTGAGTTTATCAATTTATATTGTATTAAGGTATTTCCCCATCTTAATACTTCCATACACTAACCTATCACCTTTATTGTGAAGTGCATAGGTCATAGAACACACATAAGGATTGTCCAACTATCTTCCATGATAGGGACTTATCTCAGATTAAGGCATTGCTTGCTATAAGGTTACCTATAATCAATCACTTTAGGTATTTCCCTTATCAGTGTACTAATCACTATTCCATTATTAGGATTAGGTCTCCCATATTATCACCCTTTATTAGGGTTTAGGGTTTCACATACTATCATACTATATTAGGGTTAGGATTTCATATACCATCACCCTTCATTAGGCTTTCACATTACATTTCCTATAATTAGGGTTTACTATTCATCCCAACTAGGGTTTCTCATGGCATCACCCTCAATTAGGGTTTCTCATGGAATCACCCTCAATTAGGGTTTACTATTCACATTCAAACAGGGTTTATTATTGAAGTTCCCTGAATTAGGGTTTCTCAAGTCATTACCCTAAATTAGGGTCATACCATTACCATAAATTAGGGTTTCACTTATCATTGCCCTCAATTAGGGTTAGGGTTCATCATCCTTCCTAATTAGGGTTCATGATCTCTTTATCAAGGATCATACCCTAATTACACATTCATTCATGTCGGAAGTTTTGAGACTTAACCACTACATAATTATCTTTCATGTAGGAAGTCCTCTCTCTCTCATCCTCTATAAGATGATACTTACTTCAGACTTGATTAGATTAGATCAACTCAACTTGATTGGAGAGTTGACACATGTATTGTGTCATTAATTCCATGATCATCAAAGATTAATCATTCAAAAGGTACTAATCACCCTATCTTATTAAGAGTACAATTACCATAATCACCCTTGAATTAAATCATGTAATGATCAATTAAACAATTGACCTTTAATCATCTTAAGTGTCCATACAATTTTGATTAATTACTTCTCAAACGGTCTTGGTCACTTAGACCCCAAATGGTCTTGACCAACCAGACCTCAAACGGTCTTGCTTGAAATACCTTCAAACGGTCTAAGACCGTTTAGACCTCCAAACGGTCTTGATCAACACTTGAAACCATTTAGCAAAGTAGGTGCTTGAAACCGTTTAACAAAGTTGATACTTGAAACCGTTTGACAAAGTTGATACTTGAAACCGTTTGACTCTCAATCGGTTTGGGATTGTTTGGTCCCAAACGGTCTTGAGACCATTTGGTCCCAAACGGTCTTGAGACTGTTTGGTCCAAACCTCCTCAAAATCAATTGGACCAAAAATGGTCTCAACCACTCATATTAGTTTAGGGTTCCCAAGATTAATTCCTTCATCAATTGAATCCATGTAATTACTCACCAATTGAACCTAAGCACCATACTTCAATTGAGATTAATGAATCATCTTTCAATTGATTCAACCTTCAATTGATCATCAATTAGGGTTTTGAATCCAATTGAATTAGGGTTGAAATCGATGAACCTTCAATATTAGTCATTGTGGAACTAATTGCTTAGAAATCATTGGTCCATCATTAAAATTGGGCATGACTTGACCTCAAACGGTCTTGAGGTCATTTGGACGACCTCCAAATGGTCTTGAGACCATTTTCCCCATCCCATCGCTTAAAATTGTGAAATTCAATTAGGGTTTGGATCATTAGATTGATCAACAATTGAACTATTGATTGCATTACCATTTGCTATCTTTGGACCTTCAAATACTCAACCATACTCAACCCTAGACCTCCAAACGGTCTTGATTGACCTACAAATGGTCTTGAGACTGTTTGGGTGGTCTCCAAATGGTCTTGAGACCGTTTGGTTTAATCAACCCAAAGATTTAATTCATTCAATTGCAAAATCAGCACTTAACCCGATTAGGGTTTCTAATTGGATGATTGTCCATGTATTGATTCAATCAATTGGAACCATTAGATCCTCATCCAACATGTACTAAGGTCCTGACCTCAAACGGTCAACCCTTCTAAATGGTTTGGGTTTCAAAACTCCAAGCGGTTTGATGAAACCGTTTGGACCATAATCTTGAAACCGTTTATAATAGATATTTGGAGGGGTGTGTTCTTATGATGATGTCATCATCATCAAGCTCTAAACCCACAAAATGTGTTGTGATTTTCAGGGAGAAAACATCAATCAACCAAATAAAATTCTGAGAATGAAGAAAGGATCAACAATTGCTAAGGAATTGAATGCAATAACAATATTAAGGGTTCAAGTTATAAAACACACCTCCAATTGAGCTTCAAAGCTTCAACCTCCACGTATTTAATGGTTAAAGCAACACCTTCAACTATCCCAAGCTCGTCCTCAAGGTTTGAGTGAAAAGGAATGGCTAGAATTGAAGATCGAGTGAAGATAAGAAGAAATCATGCATTGATTTGTGATTTTCATCATGGAATCAAGGTGAAAGAAGGTCAAGAAGCTTACCAATAGGTTGTGGGTCATCCTCCTATTGCTCCAATCTCCCTTGGTCATTTTTTCAAGCAAGAAGTGAAGGTGGATTCGAAAATACCCATCCAAGCTAGGGATAAAGGAGCATATATGTATTTTATTAAAAATTCAATTAAGAGAGAGAAAGTAGGGGATAACTCCTCCATTTCCTTGCCACTTTCCCCCTTCCCTTCCTTGGTTATGAGGCTATCTATTTTGCCTCTTATTCCTCTCAATTATCCATGATTTAAAGAAAAGCAAATTAAGCACCTTAAATCATATTATAATAATATCCATAAGTGAGTGGATATTTCTTTTTCTTATAATAATGTGAGTGAGTTATCCACTTCCCTTAGATATTTTCGTGCCTTTTCAAGGCACATGGTCGTCCACATATATGGATTTCAACCATTTCAATTTTGTTTGAAGGGCACTTCGATTAATATATTTATTTTTGCATATAATTGAAGTAAAGTTCCAATTATGCTTAAATCTTGATTATTTTAATATCAATGTAAGGACCCTGACCTGCGTTTAGGGTTTACCCTATTGGTTTTTCTTAACCTTGGTGGTTTGATGCTTGCTAATCACCTTTGAGTGGTGATTAGGGTTTTTTTTGTGCTTTGCTGAGAGTTCGAGGGGCTACTTGCAAATAAACCAAGTCTAGGGTTTTGTGTGCAAGTTTGCCATCTTGTGAGATGTTTTCCCCTCTTTGCTTCCTCTAGGGTTAAGAGGAAGGCTTGGGCTTGTTGTTTGAGTTTCTTGGGCCTTGCTTGAGCTTGTTTGGGCCTTGAGGTTCTTTGTTTGGGGTTTCTTGAGCCTTGTGTCGGCCAAGACCAGCTTGTGTCGACCTAGAGGTGTGTGTCGCCCAGCAGAGCTGCTAGTTGTGTCGCCCATGTTGCTTGGTCCAGCCTTGACCATGTTTGGTGGACACTTGGTGCATGGCTTGGACAAGTGTCTCTTGGTGTGCTAGTGTGTTGTCTTGAACCCTAGGACAAGTGTCCCTTGGGTGGACGACACACAGCATGGTTGTACCTTGGTTTCTCCTCCCCTTCTTTCTACATATGTGGTTCTTTTCCTTTCCTTAGCTTCCTTTTCTCTTTTGGTCTCCCCTCCACCTTGAGTGCACGACACTCCTCCCTCTCTTTCTTGTGTCGGCCGAGACACTCTCCTGGAGTTGCAGTGGTTTCCGATACCCTCTCTTGGAGCAGCTTTGGTGGACGACAACCCTTGGAGCTTAAGGCGGGTTGCATAATTTCTAACCCTAACTTCATTACCTTTTGTTCTTGTTCTTGTTCATAGTGTAGTAGCTTAGACTTGTACCTTGCTTGAGTTTCCTTTGGTGGCCGATATCCCCTTAGGGTTTATGGTTTCTAGTGTACCTTGTGATGGGCGATATCCTCCCTTGGTTTGGGTGTGTTGGGCGACACCCTTGTTCTTGTGATGGGCGACATAGTAGTGTTCCTTGTGTTGGAGGTTGATGGTGACCTAGGGTTGGGCGATATCCCTTCTTTGTTGGTGTGTTGGATGACATGGCACCTTTGTCTTTGTGTTGGGCGATATGGTATCCCCTTTGATGGACGATATGTATGCTCTTGTTCTTCTCTTGGATGACAGGCCTTTGTATCTTGATGGGCGACATGGTGAGCATGATGGGCGAGATGGTCCTTCTTGTGTTGAGAGACATCCTCTTCCTCATGGTGGACAATAGACCTAAGTCTCTTGTTGGTTTGTTGGTGCTGGCCGATAGCCATGCATGGTATGATGGTCGATATCTATGCTGGACGACACCCATGGTGGCCGATAGCCATGTTGGGCGACAGCCTTGGGTGGTGATGGCCGATAGCCATGATGGGTGACAGCTTTGAGTGGTGCTGGCTGATAGGTTGGATGTGTGTCGGTCGACAGGCCTTGATAGGCTTTAGTGAGGGTTGATAAGAGTTATGGTGAGAGTCTTGTGATCCTAGAGTAACGGTTCATTGTGTTATGTAAGTGGATGTTTATGCTTAATGATGGTGGTGTCTTGTTAGTGATAACAACAATGAATATGATGCCTTGCAAACAATAATAATGCCAATGATAATGTTGTTGATAGCAATGATATTAATAGTCGTGTGATGATGGTAATGTTTTGCTAGTAATGAAAGTAATAATGTTGCTAAGTGATAGTAACATTAATAGTTGGTTTAATGACATGGCAATAAAGATAATAGTGGATGATAATGCTGATAATATTAATGGTAATAATGGTAGTAGTGATGATAATGAGGAAGGTAATGGTAATAGGATGCATGATGTGATCCTTATGCTTATTTGTTAAAAGTAAAGAAGATGATAGTAATAATGTTGATCATAATAATGATGACAATAATGATAGTAATGATATGCAGGAAGTAATCCCTGTACTTAATTGTTGAATGAGAATGGTGATAGTTACACTAGTAGCTTGCATAATGATAATAATGATAATAATGATGATAGTGGATGGTGACATAATGGTAGTGGTAACAATAGTACTTGTTCTGTATGTTTGGACACCTTGATTACTTGTATAATTCTGAGATAAGGATAAGTATAGATATGGCATGTTAATGATGTACTTTATACATTTGATCAGCAAATAGTGTAAGAATGATAAGTAGAGTACCTTGAATGGCATTTCATGGTAATGGCATGTCCCTTGTATTGAAACTATGATTATTGTGTACTCTAACCATGCAGGTGATGATTATCCATGAAAGGGCTATGAGACACATGTGATGAGTAACATCACTTGATAATTACTCTGATTAATGAGATGATATGCATAATGTGTTAAGTTCCATGATGATGATGTGAGCCTTGAGAGGCAGTGACAGTACATGATGATGGATTGATATCCCATGGTATGTGATGATCCTTGAGATGGATCTAGATGGTTGGCAAGAGGCCAAGTGGTAACATGTGATGTTGGATCCTTGAGATGGATCAGGTTGATGTGGTTTCAATAATAATATACTGTTGTTTACTTTCTGTTATATCTTGCATGTTATACAACTTGGTTGAATCCTGCAATCCATCTAAAAGATACTAATTAATTACAGTGAAATTATATCATGTAGTTTGCCCTGACCATAGATCCATCATCGTCAGGACTTGGTGATGGTGAAACAGGTTCTCCTACGGGTTGACCTGGAAGCGCATATTGTTGAATATGTGTAGGTTGCTCCTAGCCTGAAAATGAGGAGGTAAGAGTGTAACTTCGGTTACATACTCAGATACGTATGAAGAGCATGGTGAACAGGCCCATGGCTCAGGATATGTGATGTGTGAGCATGAATGCGTTCATGGCTCAGAGCACGGTGAACAGGCCCGTGGCTCAATTTTACTAGCACCGAGACCTGAACCAAGGCGGGCTAGAGTGAGGGTAGCCTATGGAGCTGACCCTGTGGCTTAGACCACTTCAGCATGTGACTGCTGTCTTGCTTATGTTGTACTCATGTACTGACCACGAGGTGGGAGGTCGTGGAGTCCGGCTCTTCCATTGACCTTGTATGGCACCAGCTTGGGTTTCGTAACCGAAGGTTGGATTTGAACGGTACGGTCCAAATCCTCAGGGCATAATAATATGTAACACAGCCATCTAGTATTTGCTGCTTAAGATAAACATGTAACATTGGTTGAGGCCTTGTTTGTGTAATATCTTTGTTATTTCTTGCAGGTTATGTGACAATATGTCTTACCTTGAGAAGCAGGTTATGTGACATTATATCTTATTCTGATAATCATGTTACATTGTGATACATTTTATCTTGCTAATCATATTCCTTGAGATACATCTAGTTATATACTTTGTATAGCGAGTAAGCTTGTCGGTAAGAATAATCTGTCTTATATAGACTGCTCTTGTTATACCTGTTATTAGATATCTGCTGTTATAGTATATTTTGCTGAGGTTCTGTAGTTGCAGTGGGGAGTTATGTTTCCCGCTGAGACAATTGTTCAATTGTCTCACCCCGCTGGTTTAACCCCTTTTTAGGTGGTCGAGGTAGACGTGGTCATGGTGTTGCGGTCGAGCAGCTTGACGAGCAGTAGAAGGCAAGCGATGGATATGCTGCTGTTTTGGATGTTTTGCAGTAGAGTCTAGAGTCATCCTTGTACTCTCAGGTCCTTGGCAGTGTTTTGACATTGTTTCACGTGATCGATCGATGACGTTTGTATATCCTGCTGTTGGCCGGATGCGGGCCTTTATGTATATGAACAGGTGGTGAACTCATGTGATGAATGAACAGTTGTTCCTGAGTTGCGGACATGTATCATATCTCGTGTATGTATATATATGTGACATGTTTCTGTGCAGGATGAGGACTGGAAGTAATAGTTTCACAGTTTATCTGTTTTTTGCAATCGGTTTTAATTAATATGTGTTTTCATAAGCTGTGGTTATGGTGATTTCCGCATGTTTTCACATAACACCTCATTATCTGTGTGATAATGGGATGTGTTGCCACAAGTTTTGGTATCAGAGCCTTAGGTTCACTGAGTCTACATGGAGTTAGGACTAGGTTGAGTCTGTTCTTATGAGTGTCCAGGTTTTCTTACAATATCTTCTGCCCTCAGCGGAAGAAAAGCCAAGATGTCTGGAAACCATGAAGAACACTCTGCTGAGTATAGTGATGCTGCATCGGTTGATGGAGCAGATGGACAGGCACATGAAGATCGGGTGCCTGAGGTTCCCCAATTTAACCCAGCCATACTTGAACATCCTGCTTACCAACAGCTTATGGGGCAGTTAATGGCTACGATGAATCTCATGGTTGAGCGATTACTAGTGCCTCCTCTGCGAGCACAGGTTCCCCATGGAGAAGCATCGGGTATTGGGAAGACCTTTGAGCGGCTTCGCCGAGTTGGAGCTTCGGATTATGCTGGGACGGCTAATCCAGCGGATGCAAATATGTGGCTGACAAGTCTCGAGAAGGCTTTCCAGATCCTTGACATCCCTGAAGCAGACAAGGTAAAGCATGTTGTCTACCTTCTGAAGGGTAGTGCTAGTCACTGGTGGACCATCAAGGAAGAGAAGCGACCTGGTGAGGTGATCTGTTGGGAAGTGTTCCGACGCGAGTTTGTCACCAGATACTTTCCAAAGACGTACATGGATGAGAAGGTGAGTCAGTTTGAGAAGTTGCGGAAAGGAACGATGAACATCACTGAGTATGAAGCAAAGTTTATGGATCTGTTGAGGTTTTGTCCTCACATGGCGGCAACAGACGAGGAACGGATCAGACGTTTCGAGAAGGGTTTGAGTGCTGAGTTGACAACCCCGGTGTCTATGCTGGAGAACCGAGAGCGGTTTGCTATGTTCGTGGAATCAGTTCGACGGATCGAGAGGACAGTACAGGAGAAAAGAGAGTCTATATCTCTTAAAAGACCTGCTCAGTTTTAAGGACGGAAGTTTGGTGGCTTTAAGAATCCCAAGTTTTCAGCACCGTCAGCGATGAGAAGTGCTGGTGTACCATCTCAGTGGTCTCTGAGTAAAGGGAAAGGTTATGTTTCTTCACCGTCTACGGCGCATAGTTCAGCTTCAGTGACAGTAACAGGGCCAGCTAGGCCACGGTTTGAGGACAAATCATGTCATCTTTGTGGTCAAGTTGGGCATTTTAGGCTTAATTGCCCAAATAGAGATGATGAAGTGACGCAGCAGCCAAGACAGAGTTTTCAGAAGTCTGAGAGACCACAGGCTAGTGGTAGAAGAGGTCGAGGACGCGGTCAAACGTCTCAGGATGGATCGTCTTCTCAAGGAAGCAGAGGTCGTGGACAGCAAGCAACGGCTCGATTCTATGCCATGAATCAGCCGGAGGCGATAGTCAACCCGCAAGTGGTGACAGGTCAGATGGAGTTATTTCATTTTGATATGTCTTCTTCTTGCTTTATATCTATTCTGGTTGACCCGGGTGCTACACACTCTTTTATCACCTATAGTATGCTTGAAAATTGTCGTTTACCTGTTAGCTGTAAGAAGGATAGCTTGTTGTTAGAAACCCCTCTTGGTGGTTCCTCTTTGCTTAGAGAAGAGTGTCCATCTTGTGTTTTGTCTTTCTCGGGACATCGTATTCAAGTGGATCTTATACCACTTGATATGCATGGTTTCGATGTTATCCTTGGGATGGATACCTTAGAGAAGTATAAGGTTGTCTTGGATTGTGGTTCCAAGCAGGCAGTGTTTGATGTTGCTGGAGAGAAGTGGACCTTCCAGGGAGATAGGAAGATTCTTCCGACGTGTTTGCTATCAGCTATGGTGGCAGATAAGTTGTTACGACAAGGATGTGAGGCGTTCCTAGCTCACGTGGTGGATACCGTTGTGGTTACCAAGGCGAAAGGTCATAGTCTTGAGGAGGTGTCCATGGTTCGAGAGTTTGCAGACGTGTTTCCTGAGGAGTTTCCTGGTGTTCCTCCACCCCGAGAGATTGATTTCGAGATCAATCTGGTTCTAGGGACACAGCCAGTTGCACAGTCAGCATATAGGATGGCTCCAGCGGAGATGGCAGAGTTGAAGAAGTAGTTGCAGGAGTTGTTGGAGAAAGGTTTTATCCGACCGAGTACGTCGCCTTGGGGTGCTCCCGTGTTGTTCGTTAAGAAGAAGGATGGCTCGATGCGGTTGTGTATAGATTACCGGCAGTTGAAGAAGGTCACAATCAAGAGCAAGTACCCGTTGCCGAGGATAGATGATCTGTTTGATCAGTTGTGTGGTGCTACAATGTTCTCAAAGATCGATCTACGGTCTGGATATCATCAGTTGAGGATAAAGGAAGATGACATACCGAAGTCAGCTTTCAGGACGAGGTATGGTCATTTCGAGTTTGTGGTTATGTCGTTTGGGTTAACCAATGCACCTGCTGCTTTCATGGATCTGATGAACAGAGTGTTCCGTCTGTTCTTAGATCAGTTTGTTGTAGTCTTTATAGATGACATCCTGATCTATAGTCGATACAGGCTAGAGCATGAGCAACATCTTCGTCGAGCGTTGACTCTTCTTCGTCAACATCAGTTGTATGCCAAGTTCAGTAAGTGCGAGTTCTGGTTGGCGGAAGTGACTTTCTTGGGCCATGTAATATCTGCTGAAGGCGTCAAAGTAGATTCGAGGAAGGTGGAATCCGTTGCGGATTGGGAACAACCGAAGACGCTGACAGAAGTCCATAGTTTCCTAGGTTTGGCTGGATACTACCGGAGGTTTATCAAGGACTTCAGTGCGATCGCGTTGCCAATGACGAAGTTGACCAGGAAGGATGTACCTTTTGTTTGGGATGATCGATGTCAGCAAGCTTTCCAGAGTTTGAAGGAGGAGCTGACCAGTGCTCCAGTGTTGATCTTGCCAGAGCCTGGGAAAGGCTATGTTGTTTTCTGTGATGCTTCCAAGAAAGGTTTAGGTTGCGTGTTGATGCAGGAAGATCATGTGGTTTCTTTTGCCTCACGACAGCTCAAGAAGCATGAGGAGAACTATCCGACTCATGACCTGGAGTTAGCAGTTGTGGTTCATGCGTTAAAAATTTGGAGACACTATCTGTATGGGGAAGTGTGTCAGATCTTTACGGATCATAAGAATCTGAAGTACATCTTTACGCAATAAGAGTTGAACATGCGACAGCGACGATGGATGGAGTTGATCAATGATTACGACTGCACTATCGAGTATCATCCTGGTAAGGCGAATGTGGTAGTTGATGCGCTTAGCAGGAAGTCTTCTTCTCTTTTTTCAAAGAAGGCACAGTTGAGTTCTCTGGTATGCCATGAGCGAGATATGTTTGTTTCTCTGCAACAGATGAATGTGCAGATGGAAGTTTCTTTGTTGTCTGGTCTTTTTGCACAAATGCAAGTTAAGCCTACGTTGAGTCAATAGATCAAGGATGCACAGTAGATAGATAATGCGGTACAGTTGATCAGATCAGAGTTCGGCAGTGACAAGCGTGATGGGTTTCATGAGTCTGAGGATGGACTAGTTTGCTATTGTAATGGAATGGTGGTTCCAGATGCTGATGATCTGAGGAAGTTGGTGCTTGAGGAAGCACATACTTCGATGTATGCTATGCATCCAGGTATCACCAAGATGTACCATAGTCTGAAGGACTTGTATTGGTGGCCCGGTTTGAAAAGAGATGTAGCCGAGTTCGTGGCAAGATGTGCGGTGTGTCAGCAAGTGAAAGCTGAACATCAGAAGCCGGCAGGTACGTTGCAACCTTTACCGATACCACAGTGGAAATGGGATCACATAACCATGGATTTCGTAGTCGGTCTACCCTGGACAACTAGGAATCATGATTCCATTTGGGTAATAGTGGACAGATTGACTAAGTCTGCCCATTTTCTACCAGTGAAGATGATGTATACAGCTGAGAAGCTAGCTCAAGTATATGTGGATGAGATAATATGTTTGCATGGAGTGCGAGCAACGATAGTTTCTGACAGAGGTCCTCAGTTTACGAGTCGTTTTTGGGAACAGTTGGACAGAGCGTCGGGAACGCAGTTAAGGTTCAATACAATTTTTCACCCACAGACAGATTGACAGACTGAGAGGACTATTCAGATTTTGGAAGATCTCCTTCGAGCTTGCGTTCTGCAGTTTCTAGGCAACTGGGATGTACATCTGAGTTTGATAGAGTTTGCCTACAACAACAGTTATCAGCGTAGCATCGACATGGCTCCTTATGAGGTTTTGTATGGAAGGAAGTGCAGATCTCCTTTGTGTTGGTATGAATCAGGTGAGTATCAGCTGTTGGGTCCTGAGTTAGTGCAGCAAACGACAGAGAAGATCAAAGTGATACAACAACAGTTGAAAGTGGCACAGGACAGACAGAAGTCGTATGCAGATAATCACCGACGACCTTTGGAATTCCAGGAAGGAGACAAAGTATATCTTAAGGTCTCACCTTGGAAAGGTGTGCTAAGGTTTGGACGGAAGGGTAAGTTGGCACCCAGGTATATGGGGCCTTACCCAGTGATAGCACGTGTTTGTAAAGTAGCTTACAAGATAGAATTGCCTCCAGAGTTGCACAGGTTGCATCCAGTGTTTCATGTGAGTATGCTGAAGAAAAGTCATCTGGATTCAGGTACAGTGATACAGCCAGTTGAGGTTGAGCTTGATGCAGATGTGACCTACGAGGAAGGTCCTGTGGCGATCCTTGACAGAAGGATCATGAAGCTGAAGAGGAAGGACCTGGTTCTTGTGAAGGTTCTTTGGCAGCGTCGTGGCGTCGAGGAAGCCATGTGGGAGCTTGAGGAAGAGATGAGGAGGAAGTATCCCTCACTTTTCTCTTCGGATTTTGGGGACGAAATCCCTTAAAGGGGGTTAGATTGTAAGGACCCTGACCTGCATTTAGGGTTTACCCTATTTGTTTTGCTTAACCTTGGTGGTTTGATGCTTGCTAATCACCTTTGAGTGGTGATTAGGGTTTTTGTTGTGCTTTGCTGAGAGTTCGAGGGGCTACTTGCAAATAACCCAAGTCTAGGGTTTTGTGTGCAAGTTTGCCATCTTGTGAGATGTTTTCCCCTCTTTGCTTCCTCTAGGGTTGAGAGGAAGGCTTGGGCTTGTTGTTTGAGTTTCTTAGGCCTTGCTTGAGCTTGTTTGGGCCTTGAGGTGCTTTGTTTGGGGTTGCTTGAGCCTTGTGTCGGCCAAGACCAGCTTGTGTCGACCTAGAGGTGTGTGTCGCCCAGCAGAGCTGCTAGTTGTGTCGCCCATGTTGCTTGGTCCAGCCTTGACCATGTTTGGTGGACACTTGGTGCATGGCTTGGACAAGTGTCTCTTGGTGTGCTAGTGTGTTGTCTTGAACCCTAGGACAAGTGTCCCTTGGGTAGACGACACATATCATGGTTGTACCTTGGTTTCTCCTCCCCTTCTTTCTATATATGTGGCTCTTTTCCTTACCTTAGCTTCCTTTGCTCTTTTGGTCTCCCCTCCACCTTGAGTGCATGACACTCCTCCCTCTCTTGCTTGTGTCGGCCGAGACACTCTCCTGGAGTTGCAGTGGTGGCCGATACCATCTCTTGGAGCAGCTTTGGTGGATGACAACCCTTGGAACTTGGTGTGCATCTTCTTCCTTGAAGCTTGGAGCTTAAGGCGGGTTGCATAATTTCTAACCCTAACTTCATTACCTTTTGTTCTTGTTCTTGTTCATAGTGTAGTAGCTTAGACTTGTACCTTGCTTGAGTTTCCTTTGGTGGCCGATATCCCCTTAGGGTTTAGGGTTTCTAGTGTACCTTGTGATGGGCGATATCCTCCCTTGGTTTGGGTGTGTTGGGCGACACCCTTGTTCTTGTGATGGGCGACATAGTAGTGTTCCTTGTGTTGGAGGTTGATGGTGACCTAGGGTTGGGCGATATCCCTTCTTTGTTGGTGTCTTGGACGACATGGCACCTTTGTCTTTGTGTTGGGCGATATGGTATCCCCTTTGATGGACGATATGTATTCTCTTGTTCTTCTCTTGGATGACAGGCCTTTATATCTTGATGGGCGACATGGTGAGCATGATGGGCGAGATGGTCCTTCTTGTTTTGAGAGACATCCTCTTCCTCATGGTGGACGATAGACCTAAGTCTCTTGTTGGTTTGTTGGTGCTGGCCGATAGCCATGCATGGTATGATGGTCGATATCTATGCTGGATGACACCCATGGTGGCCGATAGCCCTAATGGCCGATAGCCATGTTGGGCGACAGCCTTGGGTGGTGATGGCCGATAGCCATGATGGGCGACAGCTTTGAGTGGTGCTGGCCGATAGGTTGGATGTGTGTCGGTCGACAGGCCTTGATAGGCTTTAGTGAGGGTTGATAAGAGTTCTGGTGAGAGTCTTGTGATCCTAGAGTAACGGTTCCATGTGTTATGTAAGTGGATGTTTATGCTTAATGATGGTGGTGTCTTGTTAGTGATAACAACAATGAATATGATGCCTTGCAAACAATAATAATGACAATGATAATGTTGTTGATAGCAATGATATTAATAGTCGTGTGATGATGGTAATGCTTTTCTAGTAATGAAAGTAATAATGTTGCTAAGTGACAGTAACATTAATAGTTGGTTTAATGACATGGCAATAAAGATAATAGTGGATGATAATGCTGATAATATTAATGGTAATAATGGTAGTAGTGATGATAATGAGGAAGGTAATGGTAATTGGATGCATGATGTGATCCTTATGCTTATTTGTTAAAAGTTAAGAAGATGATAGTAATAATGTTGATCATAATAATGATGACAATAATGATAGTAATGATATGCAGGAAGTAATCCTTGTACTTAATTGTTGAATGAGAATGGTGATAGTTACACTAGTAGCTTGCATAATGATAATAATGATAATAATGATGATAGTGGATGGTGACATAATGGTAGTGGTAACAATAGTACTTGTTCTGTATATTTGGACACCTTGATTACTTGTATAATTCTGAGATAAGGATAAGTATAGATATGGCATGTTAATGATGTACTTTATACATTTGATCAGCAAATAGTGTAAGAATGATAAGTAGAGTACCTTGAATGGCATTTCATGGTAATGGCATGTCCCTTGTATTGAAACTATGATTATTGTGTACTCTAACCATGCAGGTGATGATTATCCATGAAAGGGCTATGAGACACATGTGATGAGTAACATCACTTGATAATTACTCTGATTAATGAGATGATATGCATAATGTGTTAAGTTCCATGATGATGATGTGAGCCTTGAGAGGAAGTGACAGTACATGATGATGGATTGAGATCCCATGGTATGTGATGATCCTTGAGATGGATCTGGATAGTTGGCAAGAGGCTAAGTGGTAACATGTGATGTTGGATCCTTGAGATGGATCAGGTTGATGCGGTTTCAATAATAATATACTATTGATTACTTTCTGTTATATCTTCCATGTTATACAACTTGGTTGAATCCTGCAATCCATCTAAAAGATACTAATTAATTACAGTGAAAGTATATCATGTAGTTTGCCCTGGCCATAGATCCATCATCGTCAGGACTTGGTGATGGTGAAACAGGTTCTCCTACGGGTTGACCAGGAAGCGCATATTGTTGAATATGTGTAGGTTGCTCATAGCCTGAAAATGAGGAGGTAAGAGTGTAACTTCGGTTATAGACTCAGATACATATGAAGAGCATGGTGAACAGGCCCATGGCTCAGGATATGTGATGTGTGAGCATGCATGTGTTCATGGCTCAGAGCACGGTGAACAGGCCCGTGGCTCAGGTTTACTAGCACCGAGACCTGTACCAAGGCGGGCTAGAGTGAGGGTAGCCTATGGAGCTGACCCTGTTGCTTAGACCACTTCAGCATGTGACTGCGGTCCTACTTATGTTGTACTCGTGTACTGACCACGAGGTGGGAGGTCGTGGAGTCCGGCTCTTCCATTGACCTTGTATGGCACCGGCTTGGGTTTCGTAACCGAAGGTTGGATTTGAAAGGTACGGTCCAAATCCTCAGGGCATAATAATATGTAACACAGCCGTCTAGTATTTGCTGTTTAAGATAAACATGTAACATTGGTTGAGGCCTTGTTTGTGTAATATCTTTGTTATATCTTGCAGGTTATGTGACAATATGTCTTACCTTGAGAAGCAGGTTATGTGACATTATATCTTGTTCTGATAATCATGTTACATAGTGATACATTTTATCTTGCTAATCATATTCCTTCAGATACATCTGGTTATATGCTTTGTATAGCGAGTAAGCTTGTCGGTAAGAATAATCTATGTTATATAGACCGCTCTTGTTATACCTGTTATTAGATATCTGTTGTTATAGTATATCTTGTTGAGGTTCTATAGTTACGGTGGGGAGTTATGTTTCCTGCTGGGACAATTGTTCAATTGTCTCACCCCGCTGGTTTAACCCCTTTTTAGGTGGTCGAGGAAGACGTGGTCATGGTGTTGCGGCCGAGCAGCTTGACGAGCAGTAGAAGGCAAGCGATGGATATGATGTTGTTTTGGATGTTTTGCAGTAGAGTCTAGAGTCATCCTTGTACTCTCAGGTCATTGGCAGTGTTTTAACGTTGTTTCACGTGATCGATCGATGACATTTATATATCCTGCTGTTGGCCAGATGCGGGCCTTTATGTATATGAACAGGTGGTGAACTCATGTGATGAATGAGCAGTTGTTCCTGAGTTGCGGACACGTATCATATCTCGTGTATGTATATATATATGTGACATGTTTCTGTGCAGGATGAGGACTGGAAGTAATAGTTTCACAGTTTATCTGTTTTTCGCAATCGGTTTTAATTAACCCATGTTTTCTTAAGATGTGGTTATGGTGATTTCCGCACGTTTTCGCATAACACCTCGTTATCTGTGTGATAATGGGATGTGTTGCCATAAGTTTTGGTATCAGAGCCTTAGGTTCGCTGAGTCTACAGGGAGTTAGGACTAGGTTGAGTCTGTTCTTATGAGTGTCCAGGTTTTCTTACAATATCTTCTGCCCTCAGCGGAAGAAAAGCCAAGATGTCTGGAAACCATGAAGAACACTTTGTTGAGTATAGTGATGCTGCATCGGTTGATGGAGCAGATGGACAGGCACATGAAGATCGGGTGACTGAGGTTCCCCAATTTAACCCAGCCATACTTGAACATCCTGCTTACCAACAGCTTGTGGGGCAGTTAATGGCTACGATGAATCTCATGGTTGAGCGATTACCAGTGCCTCCTCTACGAGCACAGGTTCCCCATGGAGAAGCATCGGGTATTGAGAAGACCTTCGAGCGGCTTCGCCGAGTTGGAGCTTCGAATTATGCTGGGACGGTTGATCCAGCAGATGCAAATCTATGGCTGACAAGTCTCGAGAAGGCTTTCCGGATCCTTGACATCCCCGAAGCAGACAAGGTAAAGCATGTTGTCTACCTTCTGAAGGGTAGTGTTGATCACTGGTGGACCATCGAGGAAGAGAAGCGACCTGGTGAGGTGATCTGTTGGGAAGTGTTCCGACGTGAGTTCGTCACCAGATACTTTCCAAAGACGTACCTGGATGAGAAGGTGAGTCAGTTTGAGAAGTTGTGGCAAAGAACGATGAACATCACCGAGTATGAAGCTAAGTTTATGGATCTGTTGAGGTTCTATCCTCACATGGCGGCAACAGACGAGGAACGGATCAGACGTTTCGAGAAGGGTTTGAGTGCTGAGTTGACAACCCCGGTGTCTGCGCTGGAGAACCGAGAGCGGTTTGCTACGTTCGTGGAATCAGTTTGACGGATCGAGAGGACAGTACGGGAGAAAAGAGAGTCTATGTCTCTTAAAAGACCTGCTCAGTTTCAAGGACGGAAGTTTGGTGGCTTTAAGAAGCCCAGATTTTCAGCACCGTCAGCGATGAGAAGTGCTGGTGTACCATCTCAGTGGTCTCCGAGTAAAGGGAAAGGTTATGTTTCTTCACCGTCTAAGGCGCATAGTTCAGCTTCAGTGACAGTAACAGGGCCAGCTAGGCCACAGTTTGAGGACAAGTCATGTCATCTTTGTGGTCAAGTCGGGCATTTCAGGCTTAATTGCCCAAATAGAGATGATGAAGTGACGCAGCAGCCGAGATAGAGTTTTCAGAAGTCTGAGAGACCACAGGCTAATGGTAGCAGAGGTCAAGGACGCGGTCAAGTGTCTTAGGCTGGATCGTATGCTCAAGGAAGCAGAGGTCGTGGACAGCAAGCAACGGCTCGATTCTATGCCATGAATCAGCCGGATGCGATAGTCAACCCGCGAGTGGTGACAGGTCAGATGGAGTTATTTCATTTTGATATGTCTTCTTCTTACTGTATATCTATTCTGGTTGACCCGGGTGCTACACACTCTTTTATCACCTATAGTATGCTTGAAAACTATCGTTTACCTGTTAGCTGTAAGAAGGATAGCTTGTTGTTAGAAACCCCTCTTGGTGGTTCCTCTTTGCTTAGAGAAGAGTGTCCATCTTGTGTTTTGTCTTTCTCGGGACATCGTATTCAAGTGGATCTTATACCACTTGATATGCATGGTTTCGATGTTATCCTTGGGATGGATACCTTAGAGAAGTATAAGGTTGTCTTGGATTGTGGTTCCAAGCAGGCAGTGTTTGATGTTACTGGAGAGAAGTGGACCTTCCAGGGAGATAGGAAGATTCTTCCGATGTGTTTGGTATCAGCTATGGTGGCAGATAAGTTGTTACGACAAGGATGTGAGGCGTTCCTAGCTCACGTGGTGGATACTGTTGTGGTTACCAAGGCGAAAGGTCATAGTCTTGAGGAGGTGTCTGTGGTTCGAGAGTTTGCAGACGTGTTTCCTGAGGAGTTTCCCGGTGTTCCTCCACCCCGAGAGATTGATTTTGAGATCAATCTGGTTCCAGGGACACAGCCAGTTGCACAGTCAGCATATAGGATGGCTCCAGCGGAGATGGCAGAGTTGAAGAAGCAGTTGCAGGAGTTGTTGGAGAAAGGTTTTATCTGACCGAGTACGTCGCCGTGGGGTGCTCCCGTGTTGTTCGTTAAGAAGAAGGATGGCTCAATGCGGTTGTGTATAGATTACCGGCAGTTGAACAAGGTCACGATCAAGAACAAGTACCCGTTGTCGAGGATAGATGATCTGTTTGATCAGTTGTGTGGTGCTACAGTGTTCTCAAAGATCGATCTACGGTCTGGATATCATCAGTTGAGGATAAAGGTAGATGACATACCGAAGTCAGCTTTCAGGACGAGGTATGGTCATTTCGAGTTTGTGGTTATGTCGTTTGGGTTAACCAATGCACCTGCTGCTTTCATGGATCTGATGAACAGAGTGTTTCGTCCGTTCTTAGATTAGTTTGTTGTAGTCTTTATAGATGACATCCTGATCTATAGTCGGGACAGGCTAGAGCATGAGCAACATCTTCGTCGAGCGTTGACTCTTCTTCGTCAACATCAGTTGTATGCCAAGTTCAGTAAGTGCGAGTTCTGGTTGGCGGAAGTGACTTTCTTGGGCCATGTGATATCTGCTGAAGGCGTCAAAATAGATCCGAGGAAGGTGGAATCCGTTGCGGATTGGGAACAACTGAAGACGCCGACAGAAGTCCGTAGTTTCCTTGGTTTGGTTGGATACTACCAGAGGTTTATCAAGGACTTCAGTGCGATCGCGTTGCCAATGACGAAGTTGACCAGGAAGGATGTACCTTTTGTTTGGGATGATCGATGTCAGCAAGCTTTCCAGAGTTTGAAGGAGGAGCTGACCAGTGCTCCAGTGTTGATCTTGCCAGAGCCTGGGAAAGGCTATGTTTTTTTCTGTGATGCTTCCAAGAAAGGTTTAGGTTGTTTGTTGATGCAGGAAGATCATGTGGTTTCTTTTGCCTCACGACAGCTCAAGAAGCATGAGGAGAACTATCTGACTCATGACCTGGAGTTAGCGGCTGTGGTTCATACCTTAAAAATTTGGAGACACTATCTGTATGGGGAAGTGTGTCAGATCTTTACGGATCATAAGAATCTGAAGTACATCTTTACGCAGCAAGAGGTGAACATGCGACAGCGACGATGGATGGAGTTGATCAATGATTACGACTGCACTATCGAGTATCATCCTGGTAAGGCAAATGTGGCAGCTGATGCACTTAGCAGGAAGTCTTCTTCTCTTTCTTTAAAGAAGGCATAGTTGAGTTCTCTGGTATGCCATAAGCGAGATATGTTTGTTTCTCTGCGACAGATGAATGTGCAGATGGAAGTTTCTTTGTTGTCTGGTCTTTTCGTACAAATGCAAGTTAAGCCTACGTTGAGACAAAAGATCAAGGATGCACAGTAGATAGATAATGCGGTACAGTTGATCAGATCAGAGTTCGGCAGTGACAAGCGTGATGGGTTTCATGGGTCTGAGGATGGACTAGTTTGCTATCGTAATAGAATGGTGGTTCCCGATGCTGATGATCTGAGGAAGTTGGTGCTTGAGGAAGAACATACGTCGATGTATGCTATGCATCCAGGTGTCACCAAGATGTACCATAGTCTGAAGGACTTGTATTGGTGGCCCGGTTTGAAAAGAGATGTAGCCGAGTTCATGGCAAGATGTGCGGTATGTCAGCAAGTGAAGGCTGAACATCAGAAGCCGGCAGGTACGTTGCAACCTTTACCGATACCGCAGTGGAAATGGGATCACATAACCATGGATTTCGTAGTTGGTCTACCCCGGACAACTAGGAATCATGATTCCATTTGGGTAATAGTGGACAGATTGACTAAGTCTGCCCATTTTCTACCAGTGAAGACGACGTATACAGCTGAGAAGCTAGCTCGAGTATATGTGGATGAGATAATACGTTTGCATGGAGTGCCAGCAATGATAGTTTCTGATAGGGGTCCTCAGTTTACGAGTCGTTTTGGGGAATAGTTGCACAGAGCGTTGGGAACGCAGTTAAGGTTCAATATAGCTTTTCACCCGTAGACAGATGGACAGTCTGAGAGGACTATTCAGATTTTGGAAGATCTCCTTTGAGCTTGCGTTCTGCAGTTTCTAGGCAACTGGGATGTACATATGAGTTTGATAGAGTTTGCCTACAACAACAGTTATCAGTGTAGCATCGACATGGCTCCTTATGAGGCTTTGTATGGAAGGAAGTGCAGATCTCCTTTGTGTTGGTATGAATCAGGTGAGTATCAGCTGTTGGGTCCTGAGTTAGTGCAGCAAACGACAGAGAAGATCAAAGTGATACAGCAAAAGTTGAAAGTGGCACAGGACAGACAGAAGTCGTATGCAGATAATCACTGACGACCTTTGGAATTCCAGGTAGGAGACAAAGTATATCTTAAAGTCTCGCCTTGGAAAGGTGTGCTAAGGTTTGGACGGAAGGGTAAGTTGGCACCCAGGTATATGGGGCCTTACTCAGTGATAGCACGTGTTGGTAAAGTAGCTTACAAGATAGAATTGCCTCCAGAGTTGCACAGGTTGCATCCAGTATTTCATGTGAGAATGTTGAAGAAAAGTCATCCGGATTCAGGTACAGTGATACAGCCAGTTGAGGTTGAGCTTGATGCAGATGTGACCTACGAGGAAGGTCCTGTGGCGATCCTTGACAGAAGGATCAAGAAGCTGAAGAGGAAGGACCTGGTTCTTGTGAAGGTTCTTTGGCAGCGTCGTGGCGTCGAGGAAGCCACGTGGGAGCTTGAGGAAGAGATGAGGAGGAAGTATCCCTCGCTTTTCTCTTCGGATTTCGGGGACGAAATCGCTTAAAGGGGGTTAGATTGTAAGGACCCTGACCTGCGTTTAGGGTTTACCCTGTTTGTTTTACTTAACCTTGGTGGTTTGATGCTTGCTAATCACCTTTGAGTGGTGATTAGGGTTTTTGTTGTGCTTTACTGAGAGTTCGAGGGGCTACTTGCAAATAACCCAAGTCTAGGGTTTTGTGTGCAAGTTTGCCATCTTGTGAGATGTTTCCCCTCTTTGCTTCCTCTAGGGTTGAGAGGAAGGCTTGGGCTTGTTGTTTGAGTTTCTTAGGCCTTGCTTGAGCTTGTTTGGGCCTTGAGGTGCTTTGTTTGGGGTTGCTTGAGCCTTGTGTCGGCCAAGACCAGCTTGTGTCGACCTAGAGGTGTGTGTCGCCTATCAGAGCTGCTAGTTGTGTCGCCCATGTTGCTTGGTCAAGCCTTGACCATGTTTGGTGGACACTTGGTGCATGGCTTGGACAAGTGTCTCTTGGTGTGTTAGTGTGTTGTCTTGAACCCTAGGACAAGTGTCCCTTGGGTGGACGACACATAGCATGGTTGTACCTTGGTTTCTCCTCCCCTTCTTTCTATATATGTGGCTCTTTTCCTTTCCTTAGCTTCCTTTGCTCTTTTGGTCTCCCCTCCACCTTGAGTGCATGACACTCCTCCCTCTCTTTCTTGTGTCGGCCGAGACACTCTCTTGGAGTTGCAGTGGTGGCCGATACCCTCTCTTGGAGCAGCTTTGGTGGACGACAACCCTTGGAGCTTTGAGTGCATCTTCTTCCTTGAAGCTTGGAGCTTAAGGCGGGTTGCGTAATTTCTAACCCTAACTTCATTACCTTTTGTTCTTGTTCTTGTTCATAGTGTAGTAGCTTAGACTTGTACCTTGCTTGAGTTTCCTTTGGTGGCTGATATCCCCTTAGGGTTTAGGTTTTCTAGTGTACCTTGCGATGGGCAATATCCTCCCTTGGTTTGGGTGTGTTGGGTGACACCCTTGTTCTTTTGATGGGCGACATAGTAGTGTTCCTTGTGTTGGAGGTTGATGGTGACCTAGGGTTGGGCGATATCCCTTCTTTGTTGGTGTGTTGGACGACATGGCACCTTTGTCTTTGTGTTGGGCGATATGGTATCCCCTTTGATGGACGATATGTATTCTCTTGTTCTTCTCTTGGATGACAGGCCTTTGTATCTTGATGGGCGACATGGTGAGCATGATGGGCGAGATGGTCCTTCTTGTGTTGAGAGACATCCTCTTCCTCATGGTGGATGATAGACCTAAGTCTCTTGTTGGTTTGTTGGTGCTGGCCGATAGCCATGCATGGTATGATGGTTGATATCTATGCTGGATGACACCCATGGTGGCCGATAGCCATGTTGGGCGACAGCCTTGGGTGGTGATGGCCGATAGCCATGATGGGCGACATCTTTGAGTGGTGCTGGCCGATAGGTTGGATGTGTGTCGGTCGACAGGCCTTGATAGGCTTTAGTGAGGGTTGATAAGTTATGGTGAGAATCTTGTGATCCTAGAGTAACGGTTCCATGTGTTATGTAAGTGGATGTTTATGCTTAATGATGGTGGTGTCTTGTTAGTGATAACAACAATGAATATGATGCCTTGCAAACAATAATAATGCCAATGATAATGTTGTTGATAGTAATGATATTAATAGTCGTGTGATGATGGTAATGCTTTTCTAGTAATGAAAGTAATAATGTTGCTAAGTGACAGTAACATTAATAGTTGGTTTAATGACATGGCAATAAAGATAATAGTGGATGATAATGCTGATAATATTAATGGTAATAATGGTAGTAGTGATGATAATGAGGAAGGTAATTGTAATAGGATGCATGATGTGATCCTTATGCTTATTTGTTAAAAGTAAAGAAGATGATAGTAATAATGTTGATCATAATAATGATGACAATAATGATAGTAATGATATGCAGGAAGTAATCCTTGTACTTAATTGTTGAATGAGAATGGTGATAGTTACACTAGTAGCTTGCATAATGATAATAATGATAATAATGATGATAGTGGATGGTGACATAATGGTAGTGGTAACAATAGTACTTGTTCTGTATGTTTGGACACCTTGATTACTTGTATAATTCTGAGATAAGGATAAGTATAGATATGGCATGTTAATGATGTACTTTATACATTTGATCAGCAAATAGTGTAAGAATTATAAGTAGAGTACCTTGAATGGCATTTCATGGTAATGGCATGTCCCTTGTATTGAAACTATGATTATTGTGTACTCTAACCATGCAGGTGATGATTATCCATGAAAGGGCTATGAGACACATGTGATGAGTAACATCACTTGATAATTACTCTGATTAATGAGATGATATGCATAATGTGTTAAGTTCCATGATGATGATGTGAGCCTTGAGAGGCAGTGACAGTACATGATGATGGATTGATATCCCATGGTATGTGATGATCCTTGAGATGGATCTGGATGGTTGGCAAGAGGCCAAGTGGTAACATGTGATGTTGGATCCTTGAGATGGATTAGGTTGATGTGGTTTCAATAATAATATACTGTTGTTTACTTTCTGTTATATCTTGCATGTTATACAACTTGGTTGAATCCTACAATCCATCTAAAAGATACTAATTAATTACAGTGAAATTATATCATGTAGTTTTCCCTGGCCATAGATCCATCATCGTCAGGACTTGGTGATGGTGAAACAGGTTCTCCTACGGGTTGACCTGGAAGCACATATTGTTGAATATGTGTAGGTTGCTCCTAGCCTGAAAATGAGGAGGTAAGAGTGTAACTTCGGTTACAGACTCAGATACATATGAAGAGCATGGTGAACAGGCCCATGGCTCAGGATATGTGATGTGTGAGCATGAATGTGTTCATGGCTCAGAGCACGGTGAACAGGCCCGTGGCTCAGTTTTAATAGCGCTGATACCTGTACCAAGGCGGGCTAGAGTGAGGGTAGCCTATGGAGCTGACCCTGTGGCTTAGACCAC
Organism: Alisma plantago-aquatica; assembly: GCA_963693085.1. Lineage (NCBI taxonomy): Eukaryota > Viridiplantae > Streptophyta > Magnoliopsida > Alismatales > Alismataceae > Alisma > Alisma plantago-aquatica. The sequence continues at coordinate 1,373,765,479 of OY856412.1, read as the reverse complement.
TTCAGCATGTGACTGCGGTCCTGCTTATGTTGTACTTGTGTACTGACCACGAGGTGGGAGGTCGTAGAGTCCGGCTCTTCCATTGACCTTGTATGGCACCGGCTTGGGTTTCGTAACCGAAGGTTGGATTTGAACGGTATGGTCCAAATCCTCAGGGCATAATAATATATAACACAGCCGTCTAGTATTTGCTGCTTAAGATAAACATGTAACATTGGTTGAGGCCTTGTTTGTGTAATATATTTGTTATATCTTGCAGGTTATGTGACAATATGTCTTACCTTGAGAAGCAGGTTATGTGACATTATATCTTGTTCTGATAATCATGTTACATAGTGATACATTTTATCTTACTAATCATATTCCTTGAGATACATCTATTTATATGCTTTGTATAGAGGGTAAGCTTGTCGGTAAGAATAATCTATCTTATATAGACTGCTCTTGTTATACCTGTTATTAGATATGTGCTGTTATAGTATATCTTGTTGAGGTTCTGTAGTTGCGGTGGGGAGTTATGTTTCCCACTGGGACAATTGTTCAATTGTCTCACCCCGCTGGTTTAACCCCTTTTTAGGTGGTCGAGGTAGACGTGGTCATGGTGTTGCGACCGAGCAGCTTGACGAGCAGTAGAAGGCAAGCGATGGATATGATGTTGTTTTGGATGTTTTGCAGTAGAGTCATCCTTGTACTCTCAGGTCCTTGGCAGTGTTTTGACGTTGTTTCATGTGATCGATCGATGACGTTTGTATATCCTGTTGTTGGCCGGATGCGGGCCTTTATGTATATGAATAGGTGGTGAACTCATGTGATGAATGAACAGTTGTTCCTGAGTTGCGGACATGTATCATATCTCGTGTATGTATATATATGTGACATGTTTCTGTGCAGGATGAGGACTGGAAGTAATAGTTTCACAGTTTATCTGTTTTTCGCAATCGGTTTTAATTAACCCGTGTTTTCATAAGCTGTGGTTATGGTGATTTCCGCACGTTTTCGCGTAACACCTCGTTATCTGTGTGATAATGGGATGTGTTGCCACAAGTTTTGGTATCAGAGCCTTAGGTTCGCTGAGTCTACAGGGAGTTAGGACTAGGTTGAGTCTGTTCTTATGAGTGTCCAGGTTTTCTTACAATATCTTCTGCCCTCAGCGGAAGAAAAGCCAAGATGTCTGGAAACCATGAAGAACACTGTGCTGAGTATAGTGATGCTGCATCGGTTGATGGAGCAGATGGATAGGCACATGAAGATCGGGTACCTAAGGTTCCCCAATTTAACCCAGCCATACTTGAACATCCTGCTTACCAACAGCTTATGGGGTAGTTAATGGCTACGATGAATCTCATGGTTGAGCGATTACCAGTGCCTCCTCCGCGAGCACAGGTTCCCCATGGAGAAGCATCGGGTATTGGGAAGAGCTTTGAGCGGCTTCGCCGAGTTGGAGCTTCGGATTATGCTAGGACGGCTGATCCAGCGGATGCAAATCTATGGCTGACAAGTCTCGAGAAGGCTTTCTGGATCCTTGACATCCCTGAAGCAGACAAGGTAAAGAATGTTGTCTACCTTCTGAAGGGTAGTGTTGGTCACTGGTGGACCATCGAGGAAGAGAAGCGACCTGGTGAGGTGATCTGTTGGGAAGTGTTCCGACGCGAGTTCGTCACCAGATAATTTCCAAAGACGTATCTGGATGAGAAGGTGAGTCAGTTTGAGAAGTTGCGGCAAGGAACGATGAACATCACCGAGTATGAAGCTAAGTTTATGGATCTGTTGAGGTTCTGTCCTCACATGGTGGCAACAGACGAGGAACGGATCAGACGTTTCGAGAAGGGTTTGAGTGCTGAGTTGACAACCCCGGTGTCTGCGCTGGAGAACCGAGAGCGGTTTGCTACTTTCGTGGAATCAGTTTGACGGATCGAGAGGACAGTATGGGAGAAAAGAGAGTCTATGTCTCTTAAAAGACCTGCTCAGTTTCAAGGACGGAAGTTTGGTGGCTTTAAGAAGCCCAGATTTTCAGCACCGTCAGTGATGAGAAGTGTTGGTGTACCATCTCAGTGGTCTACGAGTAAAGGGAAAGGTTATGTTTCTTCACCGTCTAAGGCGCATAGTTCAGCTTCAGTGACAGTAACAGGGCCAGCTAGGCCACATTTTTAGGACAAGTCATGTCATCTTTGTGGTCAACTCAGGCATTTCAGGCTTAATTGCCCAAATAGAGATGATGAAGTGACGCAGCAGCCGAGACAGAGTTTTTAGAAGTCTGAGAGACCACAGGCTAGTGGTAGCAGAGGTCGAGGACGCGGTCAAGCGTCTTAGGCTGGATCGTCTGCTCAAGGAAGCAGAGGTCGTGGACAGCAAGCAACGGCTCGATTCTATGCCATGAATCAGCCGGATGTGATAGTCAACCCGCGAGTGGTGACAGGTCAGATGGAGTTATTTCATTTTGATATGTCTTCGTCTTGCTTTATATCTGTTCTGGTTGACCCGGGTGCTACACACTCTTTTATCACTTATAGTATGCTTGAAAACTGTCGTTTACCTGTTAGCTGTAAGAAGGATAGCTTGTTGTTAGAAACCCCTCTTGGTGGTTCCTCTTTGCTTAGAGAAGAGTGTCCATCTTGTGTTTTGTCTTCCTCGGGACATTGTATTCAAGTGGATCTTATACCACTTAATATGCATGGTTGCGATGTTATCCTTGGGATAGATACCTTAGAGAAGTATAAGGTTGTCTTGGATTGTGGTTCCAAGCAGACAGTGTTTGATGTTGCTGGAGAGAAGTGGACCTTCCAGGGAGATAGGAAGATTCTTCCGACGTGTTTGGTATCATCTATGGTGGCAGATAAGTTGTTACGACAAGGATGTGAGGCGTTCCTAGCTCACATGGTGGATACCGTTGTGGTTACCAAGGAGAAAGGTCATAGTCTTGAGGAGGTGTCTGTGGTTCGAGAGTTTGCAGACGTGTTTCCTGAAGAGTTTCCTGGTGTTCCTCCATCCCGAGAGATTGATTTCGAGATCAATCTGGTTCCAGGGACATAGCCAGTTGCACAGTCAGCATATAGGATGGCTCCAGCGGAGATGGCAGAGTTGAAGAAGCAGTTGCAGGAGTTGTTGGAGAAAGGTTTTATCTGACCGAGTACGTCGCCGTGGGGTGCTCCTGTGTTGTTCGTTAAGAAGAAGGATGGCTCGATGCGGTTGTGTATAGATTACCGGTAGTTGAACAAGGTCACGATCAAGAACAAGTACCCGTTGTCGAGGATAGATGATCTGTTTGATCAGTTGCGTGGTGCTATAGTGTTCTCGAAGATCGATCTATGGTCTAGATATCATCAGTTGAGGATAAAGGCAGATGACATACCGAAGTCAGCTTTCAGGATGAGGTATGGTCATTTCGAGTTCGTGGTTATGTCGTTTGGGTTAACCAATGCACCTGTTGCTTTCATGGATCTGATGAACAGAGTGTTCCGTCCGTTATTAGATCATTTGTTGTAGTCTTTATAGATGACATCCTGATCTATAGTCGGGACAGGCTAGAGCATGAGCAACATCTTCGTCGAGCGTTGACTCTTCTTCGTCAACATCAGTTGTATGCCAAGTTTAGTAAGTGCGAGTTCTGGTTGGTGGAAGTGACTTTCTTGGGCCATGTGATATCTGCTGAAGGCGTCAAAATAGATCTGAGGAAGGTGGAATCCGTTGTGGATTGGGAACAACTGAAGACGCCGACAGAAGTCCGTAGTTTCCTTGGTTTGGCTGGATACTACCGGAGGTTTATCAAGGACTTCAGTGCGATCGCGTTGCCAATGACAAAGTTGACCAGGAAGGATGTACCTTTTGTTTGGGATGATCGATGTCAGCAAGCTTTCCAGAGTTTGAAGGAGGAGCTGACCAGTGCTACAGTGTTGATTTTGCCAGAGCCTGGGAAAGGCTATGTTGTTTTCTGTGATGCTTCCAAAAAGGTTTAGGTTGCGTGTTGATGCAGGAAGATCATGTGGTTTCTTTTGCCTCGTGACAGCTCAAGAAGCATGAGGAGAACTATTCGACTCATGACCTGGAGTTAGCGGCTGTGGTTCATACGTTAAAAATATGGAGACACTATCTGTATGGGGAAGTGTGTCAGATCTTTACGGATCATAAGAATCTGAAGTACATCTTTACGGAGCAAGAGCTGAACATGCGACAGTGACGATGGATGGAGGTGATCAATGATTACGACTGCACTATCGAGTATCATCCTGGTAAGGTGAATGTGGTAGCTGATGCGCTTAGCAGGAAGTCTTCTTCTCTTTCTTCAAAGAAGGCACAGTTGAGTTCTCTGGTATGCCATAAGCGAGATATGTTTGTTTCTCTACAACAGATGAATGTGCAGATGGAAGTTTCTTTGTTGTCTGGTCTTTTCGTACAAATGCAAGCTAAGCCTACGTTGCGACAAAAGATCAAGGATGCACAGCAGATAGATAATGCGGTACAGTTGATCAGATCAGAGTTCGGCAGTGACAAGCGTGATGGGTTTCATGAGTCTGAGGATGGACTAGTTTGCTATCGTAATAGAATGGTGGTTCCAGATGCTGATGATCTGAGGAAGTTTGTGCTTGAGGAAGCACATACGTCGATGTATGCTATGCATCCAGGTGTCACCAAGATGTACCATAGTCTGAAGGACTTGTATTGGTGGCCCGGTTTGAAAAGAGATGTAGCCGAGTTCGTGGCAAGATGTGCGGTATGTCAGCAAGTGAAGGCTGAACATCAGAAGCCGACAGGTACGTTGCAACCTTTACCGATACCGCAGTGGAAATGGGATCACATAACCATGGATTTCGTAGTTGGTCTACCCCGGACAACTAGGAATCATGATTCCATTTGGGTAATTGTGGACAGATTGACTAAGTCTGCCCATTTTCTACCAGTGAAGACGACGTATACAGCTGAGAAGCTAGCTCGAGTATATGTGGATGAGATAATACGTTTGCATGGAGTGCCAGCAACGATAGTTTCTGACAGAGGTCCTCAGTTTACGAGTCATTTTTGGGAACAGTTTCACAGAGCGTTGGGAACGCAGTTAAGGTTCAGTACAGCTTTTCACCCGCAGACAGATGGACAGTCTGAGAGGACTATTCAGATTTTGGAAGATCTCCTTCGAGCTTGCGTTCTGCAGTTTCTATGCAACTGGGATGTACATATGAGTTTGATAGAGTTTGCCTACAACAACAGTTATCAGCGTAGCATCGACATGTCTCCTTATGAGGCTTTGTATGGAAGGAAGTGCATATCTCCTTTGTGTTGGTATGAATCAGGTGAGTATCAGTTGTTGGGTCCTGAGTTAGTGTAGCAAACGACAGAGAAGATCAAAGTGATACACTAACAGTTGAAAGTGGCACAGGACAGACAGAAGTCGTATGCAGATAATCACCGACGACCTTTGGAATTCCAGGTAGGAGACAAAGTATATCTTAAAGTATCGCCTTGGAAAGGTGTGATAAGGTTTGGACGGAAGGGTAAGTTGGCACCCAGGTATATGGGTCCTTATCCAGTGATAGCACGTGTTGGTAAAGTAGCTTACAAGATAGAATTTCCTCCAGAGTTGCATAGGTTGCATCCAGTGTTTCATGTGAGTATGCTGAAGAAAAGTCATCCGGATTCAGCTACAGTGATACAGCCAGTTGAGGTTGAGCTTGATGCAGATGTGACCTACGAGGAAGGTCCTGTGGCGATCCTTGACAGACGGATCAAGAAGCTGAAGAGGAAGGACCTGGTTCTTGTGAAGGTTCTTTGGCAGCGTCGTGGCGTCAAGGAAGCCACGTGGGAGCTTGAGGAAGAGATGAGGAGGAAGTATCCCTCACTTTTCTCTTCGGATTTCGGGGATGAAATCCCTTAAAGGGGGTTAGATTGTAAGGACCCTGACCTGCGTTTAGGGTTTACCCTATTTGTCTTGCTTAACCTTGGTGGTTTGATGCTTGCTAATCACCTTTGAGTGGTGATTAGGGTTTTTGTTGTGCTTTGCTGAGAGTTTGAGGGGCTACTTGCAAATAACCCAAGTCTAGGGTTTTGTGTGCAAGTTTGCCATCTTGTGAGATGTTTTCCCCTCTTTGCTTCCTCTAGGGTTGAGAGGAAGGCTTGGGCTTGTTGTTTGAGTTTCTTAGGCCTTGCTTGAGCTTGTTTGGGCCTTGAGGTGCTTTGTTTGGGGTTGCTTGAGCCTTGTGTCAGCCAAGACCAGCTTGTGTCGACCTAGAGGTGTGTGTCGCCCAGCAGAGCTGCTAGTTGTGTCGCCCATGTTGCTTGGTCCAGCCTTGACCATGTTTGGTGGACACTTGGTGCATGGCTTGGACAAGTGCCTCTTGGTGTGCTAGTGTGTTGTCTTGAACCCTAGGACAAGTGTCCCTTGGGTGGACGACACATAGCATGGTTGTACCTTGGTTTCTCCTCCCCTTCTTTCTATATATTTGGCTCTTTTCCTTGCCTTAGCTTCCTTTGCTCTTTTGGTCTCCCCTCCACCTTGAGTGCATGACACTCCTCCCTCTCTTGCTTGTGTCGGCCGAGACACTCTCCTGGAGTTGCAGTGCTGGCCGATACCCTCTCTTGGAGCAGCTTTGGTGGATGAAAACCCTTGGAGCTTGGTGTGCATCTTCTTCCTTGAAGCTTGGAGCTTAAGGCGGGTTGCATAATTTCTAACCCTAACTTCATTACCTTTTGTTCTTGTTCTTGTTCATAGTGTAGTAGCTTAGACTTGTACCTTTCTTGAGTTTCCTTTGGTGGCCGATATCCCCTTAGGGTTTAGGGTTTCTAATGTACCTTGTGATGGGCGATATCCTCCCTTGGTTTGGGTGTGTTGGGCGACACCCTTGTTCTTATGATGGGCGACATAGTAGTGTTCCTCGTGTTGGAGGTTGATGGTGACCTAGGGTTGGGCGATATCCCTTCTTTGTTGGTGTGTTGGATGACATGGCACCTTTGTCTTTGTGTTGGGCGATATGGTATCCCCTTTGATGGACGATATGTATTCTCTTGTTCTTCTCTTGGATGACATGCCTTTGTATCTTGATGGGCGACATGGTGAGCATGATGGGCGAGATGGTCCTTCTTGTGTTGAGAGACATCCTCTTCCTCATGGTGGATGATAGACCTAAGTCTCTTGTTGGTTTGTTGGTGCTGGCTGATAGCCATGCATGGTATGATGGTCGATATCTATGCTGGATGACACCCATGGTGGCCGATAGCCCTAATGGCCGATAGCCATGTTGGGCGACAACCTTGGGTGGTGATGGCCGATAGCCATGATGGGCGACAGCTTTGAGTGGTGCTGGCCGATAGGTTGGATGTGTGTCGGTCGACAGGCCTTGATAGGCTTTAGTGAGGGTTGATAAGAGTTATGGTGAGAGTCTTGTGATCCTAGAGTAACGGTTCCATGTGTTATGTAAGTGGATGTTTATGCTTAATGATGGTGGTGTCTTGTTAGTGATAACAACAATGAATATGATGCCTTGCAAACAATAATAATGCCAATGATAATGTTGTTGATAGCAATGATATTAATAGTCGTGTGATGATGGTAATGCTTTTCTAGTAATGAAAGTAATAATGTTGCTAAGTGACAGTAACATTAATAGTTGGTTTAATGACATGGCAATAAAGATAATAGTGGATGATAATGCTAATAATATTAATGGTAATAATGGTAGTAGTGATGATAATGAGGAAGGTAATGGTAATAGGATGCATGATGTGATCCTTATGCTTATTTTTTAAAAGTAAAGAAGATGATAGTAATAATGTTGATCATAATAATGATGACAATAATGATAGTAATGATATGCAGGAAGTAATCCTTGTACTTAATTGTTGAATGAGAATGGTGATAGTTACACTAGTAGCTTGCATAATGATAATAATGATAATACTGATGATAGTGGATGGTGACATAATGGTAGTGGTAACAATAGTACTTGTTCTGTATGTTTGGACACCTTGATTACTTGTATAATTCTGAGATAAGGATAAGTATAGATATGGCATGTTAATGATGTACTTTATACATTTGATCAGCAAATAGTGTAAGAATGATAAGTAGAGTACCTTGAATGGCATTTCATGGTAATGGCATGTCCCTTGTATTGAAACTATGATTATTGTGTACTCTAACCATGCAGGTGATGATTATCCATGAAAGGGCTATGAGACACATGTGATGAGTAACATCACTTGATAATTACTCTGATTAATGAGATGATATGCATAATGTGTTAAGTTCCATGATGATGATGTGAGCCTTGAGAGACGGTGACAGTACATGATGATGGATTGAGATCCCATGGTATGTGATGATCCTTGAGATGGATCTGGATGGTTGGCAAGAGGCCAAGTGGTAACATGTGATGTTGGATCCTTGAGATGGATCAGGTTGATGTGGTTTCAATAATAATATATTGTTGTTTACTTTCTGTTATATCTTGCATGTTATACAGCTTGGTTGAATCCTGCAATCCATCTAAAAGATACTAATTAATTACAGTGAAATTATATCATGTAGTTTGCCCTGGCCATAGATCCATCATCGTCAGGACTTGGTGATGGTGAAACAGGTTCTCCTACGGGTTGACCTGGAAGCGCATATTGTTGAATATGTGTAGGTTGCTCCTAGCCTAAAAATGAGGAGGTAAGAGTGTAACTTTGGTTACAGACTCAGATACGTATGAAGAGCATGGTGAACAGGCCCATGGCTCAGGATATGTGATGTGTGAGCATGAATGCGTTCATCGCTCAGAGCACGGTGAACAGGCCCGTGGCTCAGTTTTACTAGCGCCGAGACCTGTACCAAGGCGGGCTAGAGTGAGGGTAGCCTATGGAGATGACCCTGTGGCTTAGACCACTTCAGCATGTGACTGCGGTCCTGCTTATGTTGTACTCGTGTACTGACCACGAGGTGGGAGGTCGTGGAGTCTGGCTCTTCCATTGACCTTGTATGGCACCGGCTTGGGTTTCGTAACCGAAGGTTGGATTTGAACGATACGGTCCAAATCCTCAGGGCATAATAATAAGTAACACAGCCGTCTAGTATTTGCTGCTTAAGATAAACACGTAACATTGGTTGAGGCCTTGTTTGTGTAATATCTTTGTTATATCTTGCAGGTTATGTGACAATATGTCTTACCTTGAGAAGCAGGTTATGTGACATTATATCTTGTTCTGATAATCATGTTACGTAGTGATACATTTTATCTTTCTAATCATATTCCTTGATATACATCTGGTTATATGCTTTTTATAGCGGATAAGCTTGTCGGTAAGAATAATCTATCTTATATAGACTGCTCTTGTTATACCTATTATTAGATATCTGCTGTTATAGTATATCTTGCTGAGGTTCTGTAGTTGCGGTGGGGAGTTATGTTTCCCGCTGGGACAATTGTTCAATTGTCTCACCCCGCTGGTTTAACCCCTTTTTAGGTGGTCGAGGTAGACGTGGTCGTGGTGTTGCGGTCGAGCAGCTTGACGAGCAGTAGAAGGCAAGCGATGGATATGCTGCTGTTTTGGATGTTTTGCAGTAGAGTCTAGAGTCATCCCTGTACTCTCAGGTCCTTGGCAGTGTTTTGATGTTGTTTCACGATGATCGATCGATGACGTTTGTATATCCTGCTGTTGGCCGGATGCGGGCCTTTATGTATATGAACAGGTGGTGAACTCATGTGATGAATGAACAGTTGTTCCTGAGTTGCGGACACGTATCAGATCTCGTGTATGTATATATATGTGACATGTTTCTGTGCAGGATGAGGATTGGAAGTAATAGTTTCACAGTTTATCTGTTTTTCGCAATCGGTTTTAATTAACCCGTGTTTTCATAAGCTGTGGTTATGGTGATTTCCGCACGTTTTCGCGTAACACCTCGTTATCTGTGTGATAATGGGATGTGTTGCCACAATCAAGATTCTCCCTCCTCCAAAATGATACAAATGAGATGCCCCACTCATTTTATTTGCTCTACATGATGCCAAGAAATATTAAGGATTATTCTGAAGTGGTAATTTTCATATTGAACCCTGGGTTTTGGGTAAATTGCACATTGCACCAAAACTAGGTTTTAATGCATAAACACTGCTTAATCAGCTCTTTCTTGTTACTCAGGCTTTCCCAAGCCATACCTCTGCATCATCTTCATTCTCATGATGCTACAACACATTTGGAACATTTATCAAGTAACATTTGCAAGTTAACCCCTCACATTGTGTAATTTGCACTTTAGTCCAAACTAAGCAAACATTGTTTCAACATTATTCAAAAAGGACTAAAAGTGAAATATAAGTTCCTCTTGAACCTTAATTACTTTTCAAAAGATAAGAGAAAGCATATAATTGTCTTTATTAAACAAAACATCTAGGGTTAGAGCATAACCCAGGTCAGGGATGTTACATATATGAACTGGTAGTGAAGAACATGTCTCAATTTATGGGATTTTAGGGGGTTTTAGGGTTGGGTTGTGTCCAGCTAAGATCTAGTACGGTTTCTATTTACCAATATTTTCCATTTTTTTTCTAAAGTTTAAAATAAAAAGAATTGTAACTATGTATGTATAGGCTCAGTCAGGACCAATGCCAAATCAATATAGGTGTATCTCTGTTTGATTCGAGAATTTATAATCTCTTTTGGGACATGTTGGGGTTGTTCTCTTTCTAGGATAGGTCAAGTTTGGGGAAGGTTCATATAAACTAGACCACTATCATACCTAATAGGATCCCATGTACTATGAATTTTTTAACCCGTTGTATTATTATATAAACCATTTTCAAAATTGTATCAAAGAAGATTGTCAATTTTAAATTGGAAGCCATTTCTTTAGACCAGACTAGGTCATGTTCACATTGTTTGGATGTACTTTTTATAAGACTAATATCTAGTCATGTTAGTTGTTCAAGTTTCCCAAAACTAGGTTTAGTCTAATAGTATAACCAAATCGAACCACGGTCATAAAAATACATTTATAAGCAAGGTTTAGATCTGGGGCTACAATTCTAATCTAAACCCGCATACATAGAACCCACATGACCAAAAATTTCAACATGGGAAAGAAATTATGTCCTAATAATTCAAACAAAAACATTTTCAGCCATATTACCTCATTTTGATTTATTTCCCCCATGATTTGGACCCATATTTGTTCGGATTCAATTTGTGAGATGCAAATTTGGGATGTCTTAGTTCTATGCTATAGTTTTAACTTAGGTCTTAACACGTCTAAACTTTGGTTAGGTCAATTCCTAATTTATAGGTTGCGAATGAGTTTGGTGGCTATTTGACTTATGTTAGTAGACAATAAAAATTCCCATACCCCCTAAAACTCAAACGAATTTTTTAGATACTTTTAGATCACATCTTTCAAAATTGGATTAGTTTTGAATTGTGTAAACTTGATTGATTGATGCTCCTAGATATTAGGATCTTAAAATTATGTTAGGACATGTACATATGAACATGACTGACCAGATACCGCTAGATCCAAGTTAAGATCTCTTAGTACTTAAAAGTTGGTGCCCGAATTCATTTTATTGGTTAAAAAACTTGTACAATTTAGTTTTAGTAAGGGTGTAGATTAGTATTTAATTCAAGTCATCAACACTTTTGGCTCTGTGTGAAATTTTTTTACAACACTTAACCATACAAATGTTATAAGTAACAAAAAAATATTTATGTGCCACAATATTAATTGTTCGATAATATTCTTGAAGAATTAATAAAAAGATGATATAATTGGGATTTTATTGTCCAGTGTTTTGCAAAAATATATGGATTCAAGTTGATTTTAGTTGGATTCTTATTCATAAACATCGATATTTGTCTTGTTCGTATGAAGTTAGAGTTGGTATTTTTTCTCATCCAAATAACGTGGCCTAATTGGTAGTTAGTGTTTTCAAGTTTACGGCATATTGTGGAATTTCCATAAAATAGAGGGCTATTGGTTGAAGCTTCCAAACAATATTGAGCTTTAGGGTTTCCTTATGATTAGTGAGAGAAGTTGGAATTACTTCAACTATATAGGGTCACAATAATTTGTAGTAGGATAGATCTTTTTTCTCCTTCCTGGCATTGAGTTACAAGAAGGGGGTTGAGAACTTGGGTTATGTTCTGATTAACACTTAATTCGATTTGATCAATTGGCTAATTTAATGTTTCAGATATTCATAGTTAACCTAACCAATATGGGTTTGGTTTGTTTGTCTAAGGTTGATTGGTTGATCCATTTAACCATATAACATGTTTGCATCAGTATTCGTTGAGAGTATGCATTAAATTATGATCGATTATGTTATATACTAGTATTGCATATTAATACAAAGATATAAGGCTTCATGTGGACATAAATTATGTGATTTTGTTGAAATCAAAGTATAAATATTTAGATATCTATAGATGTAGGATAATCTATGGTTGATCGGTTAATTTGATTAACCAAAACATAATACTCTTAACCGACACATTTAACATCTAACCAATTAATAAAAATAAATTAAGCATAATTGATCAGATTGACCAGATCTCCCAAACAATGTTAACCATAACTAAATGAACCTTGCTAATCAATTGTAACCAAATCATGTTGACGTTTTAGGAGATATCTTGGTTTAAGTTTATTTTCCTTATGTAAGTGTTTTATTTGGAGTTTGTCATGCAATCCAAACTTTATAATGTGACCAATTTGTTTTTAGAAAATATCACTCGCATCGTTTGTATATACTATTATCATACATATGATCCAATGTTCAGGTACTCAACCCAAACTATATGTCATCGAGTAACATATTTCTTTAGACATCTATTATGTTATATCATCATCTCATAATTCAAAAACATAATAAATGAAAATACCTTTATTATTAATCAAATCAATCACATAATATTCCAATACAATCATCACATGACTTGCTCTTAGGGCTACATATCAACAAAACCGTATTACACAATATATAAGATTTGCATCACTAATTAGTAAATATGATATTCCATATCCCACAATAATAAACCCTTAGTCTTATAAAATCAATACACTTTGTTCATACTTACTTTTCACAGGCTCCTCATATGTACTTATTTAAGATATCCATTGAAATATTATCCATCTATGTAATCAAAAATAACTTTTCAATTCTAAATATTCATATGACCTCTCACAAAACCAAATTTATTAAAGTAGGGTAAGCAAGGTGTATAAAAACTCCCAACATGTTCCTTGTTATTAAATACTTTTAAAATTATGCTATTTACATTTTTCTGACAACTAGAGTAGTAACTGTGATTTTCACATATTGGACCAATCATGGTTTAGTAAACATATATACATTATTGTGCTTTGTTTTTTCCCTCTTTATCTATGAGTAGGACCTCCATTCCTAGACCTATTTATGCAATTTAGCACCTTCGTCTTCCCTCTAAGAAAGATTCATACCCTCTGATTGTGGGCTTCGATCTCCAAATCACGATATAAACTCAGCGGAAGCATTCGATTAGCAGCGGAATACGAAAAATCATGAAAAATTAAAACTTTTCGAGATAAGATCTTGAGGACATAAAACTTCTTTCATAAAAGCAAGGTAATCAACTTACATCTCTGTTAAACCACTTCTTGAGTGATTATATACAACAAGATACAAGATCTCAAGATTAAGAATCAAAATCTCAGATCAACAAACTCCAAGGACCTGAGAGTACAGAGACGACATAAGACTATCTAACTACATGACTCAGTAGTCAGTATCTCCACCTGAGATTCACTGCTGCTCCTGGTGTTGCTGCTGCTGATACTGACCACCTGCAGACTGGTTCCTTTGTCCTCGACGACCACCTAAAAAGTTGAAATCTACGGAGTGAGACAATTTTAAATAATTGTCCCAGCGAGAGTTATAACTCTCCGCCAAAAACTTTATTATAGCATTCAAAGATCAGCATAAGCAAATAAGGCTTTTAAGGTAATCAACAGCAGATTGACATTAAGTAGGACAACAGTATTTAAGAAATATGAAGAACATATATACAAGGTAGTGTAACTTCAATCATCGTATCTCGTAGTTCAACCTAATCTGATATGCTACGCGGTTGATTATGTTTTACAAACATTATTATGCCCTGCGGAGTGAGGTATACCACTCATACTCCAACCGATCACTGTTAAGTCGCATCGGTATCATACCTAGGTCATCAAAAGAGCTGGATTCTTATGACCTCATCTTCCTCAGTCAGAGTGAGGATAAACATGCAGGACATCTAGTGTCTCTACTACTATAGCTCACCAGGGTATTCTGGTACTTCGCTATTAGAGTCACAGTGGCATTCTGTACTCTCTTCGCCATCGAAAGATTTCTTGTTTATCTCTCATCGATGCGGTATAAAAGATTTCCTCGGGAGAATAGTGTTACATCACCCCGGTATAAACATATAGTGAAGGGTTGATAGATTAAAATACATCTACATCACTTCCTACACTAGTATGTAAGGATATACACATCCATATTCCCCCACATACTCAAAAGTATGTGATCCAGGAGTTCCCTTAGGAAAACCTGTTTCACCATCATTTAACATCTGACAATGATGGATCTATGATCAGGGCTCTACATGGTATGATTATACTTGATTAGTTAGGTACATTTCAGTATTCTTTTAACATCATACATGTTCTCAAACATAAATCTTTAGAACAGCAGTTATGAAAGTAGAATACTAAAAGTAACAAGTCTAACTCACATCAGTTATTATTTCTTAACCATCTCATCTCAAGTCATCTAATTAGCATGACCTTGATGATACTTATGGCTCTTATAGCCTATCATCTCATATGATGCCACTTACTAGGCAACAGGATATGTCACTATTCATAAAGATAATAACATGCTTTCAATGAATATAATATCATAATCCTTACCTGGATATGATCATCCTCATATAAGAACATGCATGGTTAATTAAAATAATAATAGTAAACACTTCATTTCAAGAGTTGTACCTTCATACTCTTACAAGAACTAGGTTCCCTGATTTACATCAATTAGGGTTTACTATTCACATTACATGTTTTTATCCTAGTTTTAGGGTTTAATATTTTCTTCATAGTGAATTGAGCTCATAACATCATCATGTATGAGAAACATCATCATTTATGCCTTCAAGTTAGGTTAAGATTCATCAATTATCATAATTAGGGTTTTCATGATCTCACATAGGTGAATCATACACTAATCATGCACATTCATATACATTGAAGGTATTTTACTTGAGTTTCCACCATAAATGGTACCTTCTCTCTCCTCTTACTAATAGATGGTGATTACATCACTCTAGATTAGGTTAGGTTAAGTCCTCATTGATTAACATAGGCTAAGTCACCACTATCATGTCATTAGGGTTTGATTAAAACAAGGTATCATCTAGTTGAACCCTTCAAGGGTATATTGGTAAAGTACACAATGATCACCATCATGGGTCAATCTATCAATCACTTAACCCCTTAATGTCTTTAAGTATAATTAGGGTCTGGATTACACCACCATTGAACCAATTTTAACCTTCAAAGTACTAAGCAATCACAACCCTAAAGTCTCCAATCGATTGCACACTTTCAACCTCCAAACGGTCTTGAGACCGTTTGGATGTGTTGACCATTTGTTATAGTTGACTTCAAGACCGCATGACACTCAAGGTCATTTTCCCTCAAACGGTCTTGAGACCGTTTGAGTGTGTTGACCGTTTGAGTGTGTTGACCTCCAAACCGTTTGGGTGAAACAACCTTGAAACCGCATAAGATGAAACGTTCTTGAGATCGATTGGACCAAACGACCTTGAGATCGTTTGAGCCGAAATGGTCTTGAGACCGTTTGGCCCCAGACCATTTGGCCTCAAAGGGTCTTGAGACCGTTTGGTCCAAATGGGCTCAAAACTGCATGGACCTCAAAGGTGTATCAAAGGTTATAATCGATTGGGGTTTTCTATGTTGAAGCCTTCAATAGACCATATCCTTGTTAACCACTTGTAAATTGAGTCAATTAGGGTTAGCCTTAATCAATTGGACACCAAATTGACCTTCAATTGAAATCCAATTAGGGTTGAATCCCACTCAATTAGGGTTTGCAATCGGTTAACCATCAATGCTTATCAACATGAATCTAATTGAGGTTGAACCCATCAATTGACATCCAATTGGGCCCAAACTTGGCCCAAACGGTCTTGGGATCGTTTGGACACCCTCCAAATGGTCTTGAGACCGTTTTCCCAAAGTTTCATCAAAAACTAAGTCGATTTGATAACGGTTGAATCCTAATTAGGTCTAAAATCAGCACTTTTAATCAATTCATCAACTTATTGTGATTGGACCCTCAATTCATCAAATTACCTTAACCCTAGACCTCCAAACGGTCTTGGGTTGTCACCAAACGGTCTTGAGATCATTTGAGTGAACCCCCAAATGGTCTTGAGACCGTTTGGGCCCTTCAACCCAAAGTTCACCAAAATCTATCCTTGAAATCAGCAATTCAACCCGATTAGGGTTTAGGGGGGTTGAAGTGCCTTCAACTTGTGATTGATTTGCAATTAGATCATGAATCTTTGTAATTGATAAATTCAACATGTTTAAAACAGACCTTTAAACGGTCTTCCCTTGGTCAACCCTATCAAACGGTCTTGGAGACCGTTTGAATCTAAACGGTCTTGCAAGACCGCATGAGATCAAACGGTTTGAGACCGTTTGATTTCAAACGGTTTGCAAACCGTTTAGACCAAATGGTCCAAGGTCGTTTGATAAAGTTACCTAGGAATTCATGCCCATCATCTTCAACCTTGGGACAGGTCGATTACTCCACAGATTGCTTGCAAAAGTACAAGGAAGAATGGGGAAGAAGGAGAACTAAGTACTAGTTTGCAAGAACATAGATATGCATAATAAAGCAAGAGGTTTAGAGTTATAAAACCCACCTCAAACGTTGTTCCTAGAGACCCAAGCTTCCAAGATTCAAGCCTTTAATGGCTTCTTGAGCTCCACATGTTGTCCAAAGGAGTTTCTTCAAGAAAAGGTTGGGGAAGGTCGACTAGAACAAGAAACCTAAGTGAGATAACCATAAAACCAACCTTATAATCCACTTTCCTCCATGAATTTGAGCAAGATGATGACCCAATCTTACCTAGCTTCTCCTTGGTCGTCCTCCTATGCTCTAGAGCTCTACCTTAGTCAGTCCAAGCAAGGTGATAAGTGATAGAAGAAATGAAATGTTGCCTTTGGTTGCAAAGGAAAGGAGTATATGTACTTTGGAGTCATTTCCAACATGCGGACAACTTACTCCTCCTTTTCTCATCTAGGTCTTTCATTTCTTTTAGGTACGTCCCTCCTCCTCATTTCTAAGGTAAAACTCCGTTTAAAACCAAGATCTAAAGGCAAGGAAGGTCAACTTATCACTAAGGTGCACATATACATAAGGGTCTCCTTACTTACAACTTGGTGATTTAATTACAGAGGTGTTCCTTATTATATGATTATTCAAATGAAGTGCCCCCTTCATTATTATTACTTTAAATGATGTCAAAAGTCACAAAAGATACTCTAGAAGGTGTATTTTACAAGTTTCATCCCACATTTTGGGTAAATTGCACTTTACTTCCAAAATTAGAGTTTAAGCACAAGGATTGCTCCACAAGCTGCATCTTGATGCCCAAGCTTGGGAAATCCATCATACTTCATCATATTCACTCTTATGATGTCTCAACACTAAAGTAACATATCAACATGTATAAATTGCAAGTTAACCCCTCTAATTGGGTAAATTGCACATAGGTTCATGTATTACAAAACAATACTAAAACATTGTTTAAAAAGGACAGAAATGGAAACATATGTTCCTCAAGAATTTTAATTACATGCCAAAAGATAATCACAAGTATCTTAATTACATATTTAGACAAAACACCTAGGGTTAGCTTATAACCCAGGTCAGGGATGTTACACGGATAGATCCCCTAGTCATGTATCTAAAAGGTCTGCTCATCACCCCCTTCTCTTCTTCCTATATCCCCCCATATCCAAATCCACCATTCTTTGGCTTGATTTTCTTGGTCCAATGGACAATTGCTCATTACTCCTTACATGGGATAGATCTTGGGATATGATAGGAGCATGTGAAAGAGGAGCCTTTTGTATGAAAGTACAAGAAGAGTAGATACAAAATTTGACACCATTACAAGAAGTGGAAATAAGAAATTAAAGGAGTATGGTATTGTTTAGTGTGAGAAATTGTTAAATGGAGTGGTGGTGTAGGTAGGAAGAGAGAAGGAACCTGGTGCATATAGTATTTTTCATGAGATGCTTATTCAATGACCTCACCTTTAATGGTGGGTTCCACTAGCAGAGTTTGGTCATATACCCAAAACTCCACACTCACCAATTAATTGTGCCTACATGAACATTCATTAAAATATATTGAAAACACTATCCAGTTTGGTTATCAACATAGTTCATTCAGTCAGATTTTATCAATGCTACCTTGTAGCCAGAACATTGAATCCAATTCAAGTTGACCAAGTCTAACCATGTTACTAAACAACAACATAGTAGGAAAGAACAATCAATGTTTTGCAAAAAATAATATACTTTCGGTACAACTTGAACATTGGGTCTTTGTAGCTTATCTTGGCTCAAACTCACTTATATTGGGAAAACATGGGTGACTTACATATATTATTGTCCATGCTATGAAGTCTATATTGTGTAACTAGCTTCGTTGGACCTTTCCAATACAAATATACTCACCCACATATGCATAAGACATATGATCTTGAAGTTGGTAAAGCCCTTATAAAGGTGAAGTTGTGCATGAGAAGTGTGATAGCTCTTCCTTTTAAGTTGAGAAACCTTTAGATTGTGAATTTTTAATCAAAGATAGGAAAAGTTTATCTAATGACTTAGAGTCGTTCCTGATACTTGTATTAGGTTTCCTCTCATATTTGCCCTTGTGATAAATATAGGCATCTTTACCCTATAAATATAGTTTGATTATGTTGTAAGCTATCATTGTTGAGGTATTTGTGCTAGCCACTTTATGTTAAAAAAATGCAAACAAACTTTCAAAATGTTTGATCTAATTCTAACTTCTATCATGGATTGGTTGTATTTTTTCAATCATCTTTCTTACATATTAGTGGAATTGAATAAAGAGAGGAAAGACCCACAAAGACCTAGATATTGGCATTTATCCTTCACGAGATTAGAGTGTCAGAGATCGTGGGAGCTTGAAATTGACTTTTCTCATTGGATCTACATCAATATGTTGCAACAAGAGTAGGTCACTTTATTACTCACAATGAACCACCTTCCACTAATTAAGAATTTAAGTTAGTACTTCCAATTTTGATCATAGGTTATATGGTTGCATTTACAATAGATGAAGTTCTAGAAAGACACCCGCCTTGAGCCTCACATATATGGGTTCCCCTTAAGTAAAATCACCAATTTGTTAGATTCAACTTCTTGTTGGCATGGCTTGCCTCTAAAAAAATTGCATTCTTTCTTTTACTTAACCATATGTACTTTGAAGATTAGATGAAATGTACATAGTCCCATTAGGGTCCACCTTTATGTCTTATATATATGGTATATGAATAAAGGCTTTTGACAATCATTGATGGGGAGTCAACAAATACCCAATTTGTTAAAAAATAGAAAGAATCTAGTTTAAATGCAGTTTATCTTCTCAAATTAGTTGTTTTTTTCTTACTTCAACAATAATTGTATATTTTCTATCTTCCTTCATTCTACATTGTATAACTTGCTTCTCCTACATGTGTTGGTGCTTTGTCTTCTATACTTACTAAACCTGAAATCCTAGTGAAGTTGATAAAGAAAAACTTTACACAAACCAACATGTAGATTGAAAAAAGAGATACTCTTTGTATGTTTAGGACAATAATAATAAACCCAGTGAAGAAATTATCTTCATTAGTAAGGAGGAATTGTAAGAGGAAAACTAGTGTAAAAATGAGAGGTGAGTAGGACGAGATAGAATTCATATTGCACTTACAAGATATTATACTTCATTAGAAATTATGCCTATAATACTAAAGGTAAAGATATCTCAATTGATGTTATGCATATTAACCCAACAAGGATGGAGGGAGAAAATATTGGACATTAAGCAATTATGAGGGAAGGGAAGTGACACACAAAATATTTCAAGTAATTGAATTTGAGATAATCGTGGGAATATGTTTCATTGTGTGTGGCTTACATTCATGCATACGCAAAATTCTCTAATCATGCATAGAATCAATAGCTCTAAGGTTTCTTTAATGTAAGGATTGGATAATCATGGGGTTTCTAGTTAGTACTTTGGTTTTCTCATCATGTTGCATTTTGTTAGGCCTTGACTTACCTATCATGTTTGTAACAAACCACCATGAGGCATTAAGACCATAAGGGAAGTCCTTCCCTCTTAGGATATTTCAAAAAAGAAAAAGAAAGATATGCCCATTATTTGGAGCTAGGATTGAAGATAATATAGTGGACATTTTTTTCACACAATTCTCAGGAGAACATTCTTAGTGAAGGATGTTGGTGGGAATCTCATTATCAAGACAATCTAGCCATTACTAAGGAGTGAATCAATATGCATGGGTGTGTAATAACCATTTAAGCATTTCCTAATTTTGGTTGATAACAAAACCCTAAAGATGATCTCATCTAAGATAATTTTCTATAAAAGAAGTGGTTGCTCTTAAATCATCCTTGATCTTGTTTGATAACAGGTTTGCATCTTAGATTTCAGACAAGATGAATTTGGTTGTCGGACACGTGTAGTACATATTAAAATGAATTTTTGTGTTGCAATACAGTTTGCTTTCAATCTAGAACTATTCAGGATATCACGTCACATCAATGTCAGATCATCAAAATCTGATTGGAATTTCTAATCCTAAAAAAGAAAATTGATTAGAAAATATAAGTTGAATTTCAGACTGACAATTATGTGCAGTCCAATTTTAACCTGATTTTGAACATTTGTTGTCAAGCCCGTAGAGAAGCTATGTCACAATTAGATTGTTACATTTATTAACAAAAGATGAACAAAAAAGAACAGAAGACGAACCACATATGTATGTGCCAAATAGGGGCCTATTGTCCATGTCGATGTCAATGTCCACGTAATTCTACAGTGCACGAGGGAAGCAAATGATAGGGTATAAATCAAACAAACCACGCAATGGGTACCAAAATAGTCAACGTGGCCTCAATGTTCACGAATGGCTTTCTCCTCCCTCATTGCACTGTGCGTCCCACTCTTTTCTTGAACCAGTAATGCCTAAATGGGAAAATCATAACATCTAGCCATGGCATGGAAAAAAGGAAACCTTAGAATCATAGGCTTACACATGTCAAGAGTATTTGAAAATGTTTAAAAAAAATTATTATATTATATTAACAGAGAGAGTTACATTATTTTCATTATTTATATCATAAAATTACCATCATCATATACTTATAATGTTGATGTTATTGTTATAGTTTCTAGCATGCAAGAGAGGTGCATGACTTAACCCACCCTCACGACCCCACACTACAAGCCATGTGCACGTGTGCGCACCCAAGGTACACTAAAACTTTCTGGAACGTCCAAGAGAGGTCGGCAGACAAGTTTAGCAGATGAATGAAACCAAAAAGAAAGAAAGAATGTTGGCTCAGGGCATCAGCCTGATGAAGAAGTTTAGAGAAGTTGTGTCCACCTCTGTTTGACTCATTCATTGACTAATTAACACCAAGGAGCTAAAATTTGTATGTACTTCTTCAGTTTGGTTGCCTGTAATTGTCCTGGTACATATCATCTCGTAGCTCCAGACCTAAGTGCAGAATTTGCAGTTAATATGTGCATTTAGTACGTTCGGTGATATTAGATTTGCTACTTCCCATGATTCATTGTCCCTGGCTTGACCTGGTAACTTATAGTACATAATACAGGTAGGCATCTACTTCCCTTTCATTTTTGTAACTAGTTATGATATCGGTCTAGTTTGATAGCTTCTCATGGGTGATTTTTAGGCTGATTGGAACGCCTTGTTGTCGGCCCAGAACAGACATATTTGTCCTACATCTTTTATGTGCGTCTACCCTATGGTAGTTGGTAATACCTAAGTATCAGAAATAGGGAGAAGGATATTGTTAACTAGTTACCAGTTCTCGGTATAACACGATGTGCACTTAGGAACTATCTGAACAAGCCCTTATTAAGGAGTAAGCAGCTAGCACCATGATTGGGGAGTGTTAGAGATATGTGCATTTATTGAATATATAGGCAAAGCGACGTACTATGGTTGGATAGATGGGTGGACAGATACACGATGTCGAGAGTTTGGTTGGAGTTTCTTAGTATATGAATCAAGAGTAGGTTGCTTACATGTTGCATGTCTCCCACTACCTCTCTCCTCTCCCTCTCTCCCTCCACTATTGCTACTAAGGTAGAGGAAGGTACTGATTCAAACATGCAACCATAAGAGTCATAAGAACTATTCTGATCCATTCACATGAAATCCCCTTTTACTGATGGTGACTTCAGCTAGTCTTGATAAAGACGTGTTTGTCACTTAGGAAGACATTTTATATGTGTGTGGTTGGTCATCCATCGATCGTATTAGTCGCTTGGCATTTTGATGGTGACACTGGAATGTGGGGGAAGACTACCGATGACGTGGCTTGGTCACACAATTGGTTGTTTGTTTTTTCCTGCAAAAGATGTGCTTTCAGGTACCACAAAACCCTCTCTATTTTTAACCCAACTATATGCATCCCTTCTAGTCAAGTTGATCATAAGTGGATCTTCACTATTCACTGATTCAATTGTTTGGGGTGTGGTGTATGTGTGTGTTTGGGTGGGTGGTGGGTGGGTGGGTGAGGTTGGGTGTAATATTCCATTGGAAATTTTCCCAAACAATTACAATGAGACAAAAAGCAGACTAACAACAAGTTGCGCTTTTGGTTCCTTTTAAATGGCACGTGTAGAATAGCACTTGTAGAATTCATTGATTGAGTTTTGACACCCGATTCAAAAAAAATATAGTGTATGTCAAATATGTTGAAGAAATCACAATTATATATGTTCTATATCATAATATATAACTAACATTCATTCAATGTTTTATTTAATATTTATAAAAGATTATTATGGGCTAAAATATGTACATATTATTGGTTGGATGGCCAACATGTGTTTGGGTTAGATGACTTTTGAAACATATAGATACAAGTGGCAGATATGATAGGGTTGATTACATATTATAGCAACACAAGCCTCTTTGGTATAAAATATGTATATTTAACTTGCATGCACATCTTTTATTTTGCCAAATATATAGATATACATGTGCATACATAGGCATATATGCATATATGTGTGTTTATAGATACATACATACATATATGTGTTGGCAAGAAATAGCACACTGGAAAATTTAGGAGTTTCTCAATGAAGGGATCTAAGTTTGAATCATAGAACAAGCATCTCTTGATTTAATACTCCAATGGGTGTCAGATCTCTACTACAAGTTGTGGGAAAGGGGTGGAGAAATCTCTCTCTTAATCTCATACATACATACATATATGTATACCTAGGATATTGTAACAAACTGATTTTTCTCTCTCCTCTAACTATGAACATATTGACTCTTGATACATTCACTAAAATGGATAATATCCCTAATCATCAATTTGATGTCTTGGAACCGTATGTTGCTCAATTGTTGAGATATGATTGATTATTACAATTTTTGAACTTGATTATGTAATGTTGAGTGCCTAATTAACTTTTTGGATGAATTTGTATTTTTGAGACTAAAACATTATGATCTTGGTATCACTCCTTGTCTTTTGGATAGAGTATTAAATTTTTTCTCTGATTATGAAGATTTCACCCAATTTGGAGTTTCCTAGAGAAAGTTATGGCTTGTACAAATTTGCCTCTTTTCTAGCTTTTATCACCTCTTTTTGTCTTTCTTGGGCCTCGGCCTTTCTCCTCTAACCTAGTCCCGGTCCACACGGCTTGCCAAGGAAAAGTTGGCCCTCGCGAGGCTGGGAGTGCTCCCTGGCCACCTGATAGTGTGCCACAGATTGAGGCATAATCGAACGGTTGGGGAGTTGTCCCCAAGCTTGAGCAAAAGTCAAGCAGCTAGTTACTCTAGCCATGTTTGACAAACCCACCACATTGTTGGGCTTTTAGACTTCTTTGTCATCATTTTTTCTTCATCAAAGTCCTCATCCTACCTCCTTGTCCTCACCCCTATCTTTTTTCAGCAGCGTGGGCAATGGGAGGGTGGTGTAGCACCACTCCGGCCATGCCTTGCTGCCATGTCCTGATAAGAGTGTGATAGATGGGTTCTCAGCCTCCTCGAGCCCTCGTTTTAATCCCATCGAGTTTGCAGCACATCACCCTTCATTTACCCCTTCTTTTCTCACATTTGTGTGCTCATAAACACCCTCTAGCCCTCATTCCTTCTTCACCTTCCTTCTCGGCATTTCCGTCAAGCCATACTGGGTTTTCTCCTCCTCGACAGTCTAGGCATGAGATGGGGCCAGCGGCAAGCTCGTGGTGTCATGCCGATCTCAGACGGCATCTTTTTTGGGCCAATGGTGCCACCACTGACCCTTTCCTGCACGGCTCTAGTGACCTTCACCCAGTCTGCCACTGCAGTAGGGTGAGGGTTCCAGTAGGAAAAGAGGTTGGTGGCTGGCGATAGATGGTAATTAGCGGCCTCTAGCAAGGGCGGTCCTCAACGGCTAGGAGAGATCATGGGCTACCCCCCATCTCTATCTTGCATTCATGAAAAGTCAACAAAGACCACAGACCCCACACCGCATTGGAGTAGTGGACCTAGAGCCGACCAATCCACACTCACCACATGGCCTCTCCCTCGTATGGTATAACATCCCTATCTCCCTCTCATTTATGAAAATATGTCTTGATCTTGCAAAATTCGTATTAAATTATTGGTAAGCCCAAATGGGATATAATTATATATGAAAATTGATCTACTCGATGAGATCTATTCAATGAACCTAATTTCATAGCCTAGTTCTATTCTTATTAGCTAGTTAGTGAGGCAATGTCTTACCAAGGCTCTTATTATGTTGAAAATTCCATCAAATACATCTCTTTTACATTTTTATGGTGATTTATTGTAACACCCAGATTTTCATAACACATGAGCGGAAGCTATATTTTTTTTTCTGGGAGTGTCACAAACATGATAATCATTACAATAAAAGCAAATGAAACACTTTTTATAATTGGAAAACTGATTCATACATAGTTTTGACAAGGAAAAACAAGTCATCTAATATACTTTACTAAGAAGAATATGCATAATAAAAGATGTCTAAACTCTAGATTGTCTCGGTAGATGGCACCCCACTAGGAAAGCTTGAAAATCTCCTAGACCTTTACTTGTTCCTTTGATTCTCAACTGCTCCAAAACCTGCAGATATCGCATCCCCAGCCATGCATTGGAAAAAATAGTCGTTAGAGTAAGTGGCATGAGTATTCTAAAATATACATTGATAAAGAACTGAAATATTATAAAAGATTCTTGAACATCATAAATATGAAACGAACATTTAACTCTGATTAAATCTAGAAACATATTACCTCTCATTACTCAAACTCTTATTTTCTATTCTTTCTTTCTGGAGACCTATACTCTGGGTCTCATGGCCTACGCCAAAGTGTATAGATCATAAATATCTTATCTGAATTCCTCTCATCACACTCGTGGATGAGATTATAGACATGCTCTAATCTTAAGTATCTTTTACTTACGATTTTTATCTTTTTGTGGCCACCATTATACAATAAGTCCTCCTGAATTGGCGTATCTACGCCCTGAATTGGTACCGAAGCACCCTGAATTGGCACTACATGCCCTGAATGACACCGAGGTGTCTCTGAATTGGCATGGCTACGCCCTGAATTGGTGTCGCAACACCTCTGAATTGGAGTAAACACTCCTCTGAATTGGCAACAGATGCCTCTGAATCGTCCCGGGACTACTGAATGAGGACTTATCATATAATGTCTTATGTGAAGATTTCAACTTAATTAGCTTAAGTCTAAACTTACTTACTTAATTCTTAATCTGAACTGAAGCTGAATACTGATAGCTTTACTGAATACTGAATCTGAACTTATCTTATATTAAACTGATAACTGAATTTATCTGAGATTGGTTACTGAGTACTGAGCATGTACTGAATTCTAAATCTGAATCTGAATCTGAATCTTTTATTCTTAAGTGATAAACTTAATCTAGAACTAAATGTGAATATGGATCTCAATTACTTCATAATTGAGATTGGGTCTAAAACCCTTATCATGTATCTTTATTCAAAATCTGGCTACTCACACAGTGATTAGTCTATGTCTGAATCTAAATCTCTTATTCTTAAGTTCTAAACTGAATTCAATGCTGGATTTGAACATGTATCTCATTATCGGGGTAAACTTTGTTTTAAAACCCTTATTTGGTCAAAATACTTCACTTATACCAATTATATGATAAATAGCTTAGGAAAAAAGGACCTGAAATGCTCATAGAATTACTAGGTATACAAAGTATCTTAAGTCAGGTTCATAAACGTATTTTAAGTACAACATATCTAAAAATATGAATTTTGACAAGATTGTTCAATCCTTCTTGTTAAATATGATGTTATCCTGAACCTTAATATTTGCATAAAAACTTACATATTAAACCTTAAATATCAGGATAGAAATCTCATACAATATTGTCTTGCAACCTAATCATAACTTAATTTGTCATTATCTTACAATGCCATCATAAACTCATTTTACAATACCTTCTGATCCCAAACGTACTTTTATTAGTACACCATGTCCTAATATTTTCAAATTCATATTCTTACATTGTACTTGTATTCTAGATACTTTTTATTCTAAAGAATATAGTTCTTAGATTTCTACATATGTATGAAATCTTAATGGCATATTTCTACTTGAAGTCTTACTACATAACTATGACTATAAATATGAGAAATTCTAATAACATATGTGTACTTACATTCTTCATACAAATCTGTTTGAAATCATCAACTAAGTATGGGTACATTACTGGCATATCTTATCTTGAAATCGTATTTATTACTTCCAAACATTTCTAAGAAATCTCATAGGAATATGATTCTTCAACTTTCTCATGGACTTGGTCCATGAGTCACAACTATTTTGAGCAACATATCTCTATTTTAGACTTTGGGTATCTAAACTTGCATAAGGATAGAAATATGAGAATAATATTGTTTGCAAATCTTAACATTGAAGTCTTAGAACATTAAATCACATAGATCATGAAACTCTTATTAGGAGACATGTAAACATATTGAACATAAACTATGAGTACTCATGTGCATGGACCACTTACCTCTTGTACTGGAGTATCTATAAGGAAGTCCTGATTCCAGTTCCATAACTTTAATAACCTGGATATCATCACAGTTCTATCAGTCTAAGACTATGTTCCCTCTTTGTATTTCTAAATCTCAAATCCCATATTCCTAACTATATGTACCAACTTAGGGTTCTTAATCATAACTTTAATCTATGATCACCATAAAATATTGGCGTTGAAATAAAATAAAACTTATACTATATAATCAATAATATTATCTTTATACTCAAATAAGACATAAGTCGTCTTATGCACTCATATGAACATATAGATCAAAGAAAACCTCAAACATAGTCATATATACTAATATTTCTTGACTCTATTATGAAATCAAATTAAAAACCATTTAGATAAATAATATCATACTAATTAGTCATATATATCACTTATTGTCTCAAGGTAATAATTTATTATTCTTTCATAATGGCTACTCATCTATAACTAAATACTAATATAATAACACAACAAACTTCATCAAATATCTAGAAAAGTATTCATATAATGTAGGAATGATCACATATTAAAATATCATGTCATTTAAAAATCATATCATGGGTGAAATACCCAAAATACCCTTATTAGGGTTTATATCAAAAACCTCAATAAAACTTCTTATATGAAAGATCAGGCTCTGAAGTAATGTTAAACATATCAAAATACACATTCAGTAAAATTTGTATGAATTTCTAAAGGCGTTTACTATTTTTAATTGACCAAACATCAAAAATCATATAGTTTTGAACACACTATATTTAATAAATATCAGATATCAAAATTATAATCTAGAAGTATTTTTATGTGATAGTAATCATCATGAGATTTATGTAGGTATCTTGTTTGCTAAAAATTGAGCTCTGTATCTCAAGATATGAATTTTAGAATAATACCTATTTCAAAGAAATCTGGAGTGTCGCTTTTGGATTTGACCACTGTGATTTGATCACACGCCCAACAGCTCCAGGACTTGGGGCTCACGGATCTTTACTTGGATCCGGATGCTTCACAACCCAAGAACCCGGACACCTCTCCTTTCTCCTACAGGTCGTGACACAGGAGTGAGGCCCATGTTTCTCCGTAGAAACAGAGTGCACGCCGCCCCCTCCTCCAGTGCGATGTCTGGCCTTCCCAGACTGAACCGGCGATCAAGGTTGGACCGTGTCGTCGTTGATTCTCCCCTCACCGCCGTGGCACATAAAGAATTGGTCTGCAAGGTTGACTTGACCGGATTCTGGTTGGGAGCCTTGCCTCCCTGTCTCCTGCGTCAAGAATAGGGAAGCCGCCTAGGTAGTTCTGTGACCTACCTGCTGCTTTGATGCCGCAACTAGATCGAAGGGGGTTCCTCTCCTCTGCACAACAACCTCACTTGTCCAGGATTCTATGCTATTACCGTTCGTGGTCTGGTCCTCCTAAAGCACCACGGCCATGTTCCAGGTGCCGCCACTGGCTTCTCTCTTCTCATCTCTTTTGCTCTGGTCTTCCTCTCTCTCTCTCTCTATATCTCATTCTCTCTCAATCTGTGTCAAAACCCTAGCATAGGGTCCGACTACCACCAAGCATCAAAGATCGGGGAGGTTTTATACCCCCACTCTGATCTGATCTTGGGCGAGTGCCTGCTTCCCAAACCCTAGTTCGGACTCTATAAAATAGAGATGTGTTCTTCAGTCTGGTTCGGGTCGGATTCGCCCTTTATTGCTTTTATTTTTATTTTTATTTGTATTTTGCATAAATGTCTGATCTGAAGAAGTATTTGCATATTCCAAATTTGAACTTCGTTTGATCTCCAATTTTAAGAGAAACATTGTATTATCATTATCTATTCATGGGAATCAAATCAAATCCAAATTAATAAGATAAATACTCTAAATTAAATTTTGAGTAAATTGTTTGGTAATTACAAATTTAATTACCTAGAATAATAAACAACCTAACATTATCTGGAATTTCTTCCATAACTTCATATTCTAGTAATCTATCTATCAAAAATGCTTTGAGGACCTATTAGGAGCACAGAATATAAAACTCCAAATTTAATATCCCAAGGATCCATATGTAAACCCAGATTGGCCTAATTAGCCTTGAATTGATTTCTAGGGCACATGGCCCATTCTTTGGTCTTCTAGAGGGTCCATAAACTTGATCATCTTCCTTATTACGAAAGTTAACATTCAACCTGACATAATTCCTCAATTTAAGGTTCTTTATGATACATTTGACCAATATTACATTTCTTTATAATATTAAAGATCAAGACTAGGTCTAGGTCTCCAACTATTAAGTAGAGTCATCACATTTCCTTCATTAATATACTTTGATTTTCA
This sequence comes from Alisma plantago-aquatica, assembly GCA_963693085.1. Taxonomy (NCBI): domain Eukaryota; kingdom Viridiplantae; phylum Streptophyta; class Magnoliopsida; order Alismatales; family Alismataceae; genus Alisma; species Alisma plantago-aquatica. The sequence goes on along the minus strand of OY856412.1, from coordinate 1,373,735,711 downwards.
CCTCATATCATCAAATTAAATATCAAATTCCCAAATTTCGAGGATATTACCAAAACATTCATCATTGCACAAAAGACAACATCTTCCTTCTTTTTACTTTATTTTAAATATCATGAAAATTGGATGGGACCTTATTGAAATCCTAAATCTATCATATATATTGAATTCATCCATAACTTAATCATGTACTTATTAGGTTCCAAAAATTAGGATGTGACATTTATGCTCAACAATGACCATATGATGCACCCATTTGATCCTTGATGTTCCTAATCAGTAACATATGTTATATTGTGTTATAAGAATCAAACTTGATCATTCCATGCTATATTAATGACTCTTATTCATGAAATGGATCATGATATATGTATAATTGGGCATTGATGCTAACAATCATTATCTTGAGGCTCAAATTGATTATATAAACTCCAAACAATCATGTTTGATCTAGATCAATAACTTTACATGCTTTGATCACCCAAGACTGAGTGACTTAAGTATGACTTGAAATGTGACCTAATGTGCATGTTGCTATATTGAGATCTAACCTTATACAAATGTCACCCTAATGGTCACAAATGCTATTTTATACATTAAATTAGTAACTTGTTGATCTTTATGACACTTAATCAATCTTGATCACTCTTGCACTCTAGTGTTGACCATCTTGCATGAAAATGACTAGTTTGAAAATATTGAGTTGTTTTATCTTGATCGAAACTCATTTTTTCTCTATTTAGATGATGGAAACCTAACTTTAAAATTCCTAATCTTGATAAAAATGTTTCATCTTAAGTATAAATGATATATGATGTGATATGTATCTTGATGATGATATTGCATGAATGTTGGAGATGTCAAAATCAATCACTAAGAAATATGGAACTTAGATTAAGTGAAACATACACCCTTGATGAATATGTTTAAGATGAAATAAGTGATGTGATGTTAATCTAGTCACACTTTCTTTTAATGTCAGGATATCTTTGATGGGCTCATATTAAATATCTAATCATGTTGCATAATGCTAGTTTGGTCGTATCAAGGTATTCTTTATCCTCCTATTGGCCAGACTAGCAGTATTCAAATTGCTTGTAAGTATGAATTATAAGATGCTTGGCTTATATACTTATTTGAGCTACATGTTCCCTATGACGACTATGTTTTGGTCTTGGTTACATATGTTGAACAAATTTGAAAACATAATGATAGGTGTCCATTATACAACCTTGTGTACCTGCCTATATTCTTGGAGTAAGGACACAACATTAGGTGTCCTACTTGAATTTCCATCTTAGGGCAGACCATGTTGATACAAGGGTTAGCTCTTGGAAATGGCCTTGAGACTCCTTACGAATAGAGTTAACTCCTGACGTTTAGTCTCGCAGTCCCTCATGTTGAAATTGGATAGCTAATCTTGAGCACCCTCATGGACCCCTTCTATTACACCCCGATCTCACAATTACCACTAATCATGAGATTACGGTATAAATTGAGGATTTAACATAATACAAAAATCACCCTTAACTTTTTCTTCCTTTTCAAACTCTTTGTTTTCTCGCATTGAGCCACATAAACTAACAATACAAGAGAATTAAACTTTCATTTCTCTAATGTAAATCTCAGCATTTAATGATACACATCCATAAATTCATTATATTTCTCACAGTTCCATGTACATACAACATGACAATCATTTGCATTCTCTCCTATTCGGGAAACAAACATACAAAACATCATTTACAACTCTCTCTCAGATCTATACAAGGACCTAGAGTGATAGGGACCAATTGAACATAACTATACTCAAACTTAACTCTTGTGGTAGATCTACTCTGATGCAATGATATCTTCTTCAAGTTCATGTGATTTCCCTAAAAATTTTGAGTAGAGGGGTGAGCCTACTCGCTCAGTGAATGAGTACTTCAAAGAAATAGCCTAATGCACTGATATAATTATAGATATACTTTTGAGCAATTGATATCAATTATAACAGTAGAAAGCTTTAGAGAGTCTAATAATTGACAAATCATAAATATGGAAGGATACTCTAAATGTCTATAAGATTGAATCAATATATGAAATGCTTGATTGATCATAAAGAGAACTAATAATTCAGAAACATACAAAGAATAATTGAATAACTGTACACACTTGTTTGACCTCTCATTCATTTTATTATGCCCTGATCACATGCAGTGTACTCTACATATGAAGACTCGTAGTGCACTATGATCACACTGTACAAGACTTAGCAGACACACCTGAGAAATGCTAAGTCTGACTACTCTCTTGGTCTGTAATAGGGAAATGGCTCTCTGGCCTAAACTGGACTCCTCCTCTAACCTGAGCACACATGCGGAGAGTCAAGCCACCTCTTGGCTTTTTTGTACTCTAATGCCACCAAAACTTCTAGTTGATGTTGGACACTGCAAACCATAATTTAAGGAGACTTCCACTAGGGCTTCGTCCCCCGTGCCACCTGATAGCATGTTCTGACCCCCGTATACTAGACGCTGCCAGGGTTAGGTCATTTCACCCCTAAGGCACATACCTCACATAGGGGTTCTGCAGTGTTCAGGGCTCCTAAGCCTATTATTTTATTATTCCTAGAAAGCTCTTTCTACATTGTACCCTTCTCTTACTTATACTTGACTCTGGTATCTCTATGGTGTCGCATCTACTTATTTGAAGTTATAATACAACATGTATATCATTCTAAACTTGGCAGAGAAGTATATTCAAAACACTGTAATATACTGAGTAATCAACATACTATACATGCAGGAAGACTAAAATTCTTTAATAAATAGATTTCATGTCCACTTGGCACATACACACTAGAATCGTGCATATCAACCCAAATCTTGAGTTGTGCATCTCATAACTCAATTAAGAGTTAATTACTTATCATGACAAGAATTTTTAATAATAACTGAAAACATTGATATTACAATACTTGATTCATTGAACACCCTACCCTTAGGGTTTCATTTAATCACCACAAATGCTACAAAGAAAGGTGTAATACATCTATCATGTACTTTTCAAATCTTTAAAACACATGATACATGGGATCTCAGTCCCTTATCACATTACTGGGAATTCTCATCCCTTCACATCATTATCATGATTACTGGATCTGGGTATTCAAACCCTTAGATCATCACATAGCATTGTTACCTCTGTAACAGGTAATCATTACCTCTAGGTCCTTAGACCAAGGTATTCATTTAACTGGTTGTATAAGTATTCTCATGGCTCACAAGGTCATCACACATCTTGTCACCTCTCACTAGGCAACAACTTATTCACATGGCTCCCATAAAGATTTCATGCGACATAAACATTCATTGAATAAAGACTACGATCAACAAATCATATAAAATCAATATATGTATGAAACCTTGGAACTGAGTTGAATTTGGGTTTCCATGCCATTCACTAGGATATCATGCATCAGTAATAACCTTGAATAAATAAAGTATATCATGTCAAGAAAATCCCTTCAAATGGATTTCACGATATCTATTCGCAAATATCCAACTTTCCTCGCATCTAGGGTTTCACCTTCTTTATTGAGATATCAAACAAACACTATTCACTTTGAATGAAATCCAAGATAGTATCTGACATATATTTACTATGAATTTAGATAAACAATCATTCATAACCAAGGGGATCTAGATAAGCAATTTTCTCTATTTACTTATACAGCAAATTTCAGTCATAGACAAATTCCCTATATTTCAGTTTACTCTTATAACCTCTGTGAATACTTAGGGAATTATTATTAGGATGTATTTTATACATTTCTAATATGATTTTATCATCTGAACTTCATCTAAACAGAGGAAGAATCCATTTCATATCATTTTGTAATAACTTAGAACAAATAGACAATTCTGGGTTTGTAGTCGCATATTAGCAATTATAGATTATGGATGAATTAACCAATTTGTGCAATATACTATTTAAAGGAAGTTCCCACTCACCCTAAGGTGTGAAAACACCTTAAAAACGTAACTCATCCCTAAAAATCTCGATCTCATATCAAATCCCTAGCAATTCACCCAATTCTTCTTCCTTTCAACTCGGAAACCCTAAAAATGAGGGATTATGAAGAAAGAGCGAGAAAAGGGGAAGTTTTGATACCATTTTGGATCAAATCAGAGGAGGGATGGAATTTTGACATGTGAGAGAAGATTCACTATGAAACTATATCCAAAGAAGTTAAACTTACATGATTTCATCATTCCTTAGTATGCAAAACCTTAGGGCAGCATCTCCATCAATTTCTCCTCTCAAACCCTAACTCTCTCTCTCTCTAGGATTTCATTTCTCTAGATTGAATCACGAATTATGAGAGCTCCTTCTGTTTTACGTTGACCATATAGAGAAATTGAGCTGCTTGGGTCAATTGCACTTTGACCCCTTACTATACTTTTTCTTATTTCAGCAATTTTTTTTGTCATAAAAAGGTTTCTGTAAATTCGTTTATTTAAGAGATCCAAACTCATCCATAAATTATGCTAATTTATCATGTTATGTATACTTGAGTTAAAAAGATTTAGTTAAAATTTGAGATTATTCCAAGCTTCCATTAAATAACTAAAAATCGAATAATGCACTGCTATCCAGAATTCTGTAGAAATGTCAGTTACTGTAATTCGTCTACTAATAAGCTCTAAACGCATCCAAAAATTATGAAAATGTTACATGTTGTTTATGATTGAGTTTCAGATCTCCAGTTAAAATTTCTGATCATTTGGATTTACCAATAAATAATTAAAAATCAAACTATATACTGTTGAACAACATTCTGTCAGCATGGTCGGTTGAAATATATCTCGACCGAGAATGACTTTTAAAGAACATCCAAAAATTTTGAATTTTTCACTAAAATGCACGATTGAGTTATACATATTATATCCAAATTACATACAAAACATGATAAATTATTTACCGTACTACTATCTTGATCAAATTTCATACTCATGTACCATCAAAACCCTAATTTCAGCCAACTAGGGTTTATATTTCTCAAACCCTAATTTCTCAAACAGTAGAACACTTAACGTTCTTATTAGGTTTAAAACATCATAACTGAATTATCATCATTAATTATATTTAAGAAATGATCAATCCAATTAAGCATATAATCATCCAGGTAAACCCTAGTTTACCAATTAAGCTCTGATACGGTCATAACACCTTCCTTTGAGAAGCTAGTCAAAGGCCTTATAATATGTTGGTATAATGGAAATGAACATAAAACAAGCTGGCATGCTAATAAGAAATTCTTTAAATGTTGTTACTTTATTCTTGTTATTACTTTATGCTTTTTTCAAGCAAATATGTTCTTAAACCTACGATTTTATATGTTTGCACAGCGTACTCAGCACAGTTGTGTTGATGTGTACACATTTTATGATTTTAGGTAACAGGTACATTATGAATCTCTAATGATGATCAATGCTTCCACACTTATGATAACCTACTCATACTCTAATGATATATAATGACTTGTAAATGGAATACACATGGTTGATATGTGGGACCTAAGATCTTGTCAGGTATCAGTTTAGCATTCTTTTATGCTTTCTTGTCGCATACCTTAGTTTTTGTTTGTAGTTTTATTCATGCATATGTTATGTGATCTATCCTATGGACAGACGTGTAGATCCTCTCACCTTTGGTTTTCTATCCATTAGGAGTGGGGATTTAGTAACAAATGGTTCCGTGACAGATATGCTTGAGTTGCATATTGAAATAGATATACATACTACTACTAGTTTTAGAGAAAATTTGGACCATTGGTCTTGCGTAAACATGATAATGAACAAGTTATGTAACAAAGAGAGATCATTTACATCCTTCTAACTGATTCATAATGGGACTAAAAAGAGACATTTGGATTTATCTTTCGAAATGGAGTTTTGTACCATTTAGGTGGACGACCTACAAGTATTTTAATGAATAGCAAGGGCCATTATCATATTTATAAGATTGAGGTTTATCAATTAACCAAAAATAATTATAAATTTCATTGAATGGAAATGAAAAATACTAGAGGGGGGGTGAATAGAGTTTTTAAATAATTTTAACAATTTATTGAACTCAAACAACCACAATTGAAAATTTGAAGAAGGAGACAGGTGTTTAGAGTGGTTCCAACTTTAGCAACTACGAAAGTTGTCAGTCCACTACCCGGTTGCTTACCCAACCGGGATTTTGAAAGTATTTATTTTATTACCTTCTCAAGGATTTATACAGAATACAATACTTTCCTTTACACCCTTTGAACAGCCTTCACTTGAAGTAGGTGCACCAACTTTGAGGTAGCCTTCTTGAAGTAACTCCAAGCTCCCCCTTGAAGTAGCCTTCCTCTCTAGAAGTAACCTCCCATTGCACCAGCCTTCTGAAGTAGTTCAAAGTCACCTTCTTCACCAAGAAGATCTCCACCCTCTCCAATCAGCACCCTCCAACCTAGGAGTAGCAAGGAGAGTACAAACGGTAATAGAGAACAAGAAAGGAAAAAGGAAATTACAACTTATCCTTTGTAGCCCAAGGCTTGATTTGCCTAGATCAAGCGTGTAGATCTCCTAACCAAGTGTATGGACTTGTGATTGCAGTGGGTAGGAGATACTAGCCTATAGGACACGAATTTTGAGCTAAGGAAGGAAGTAACCAATTGTCACAATGCTCAAATTGCTCACAAACAGATTGCTCAAAGTATGCTCAAGGATTTCTCAAGTGTAACAAGTGTATTTGAGTGTCTTATGGCTTGTCCTATTTATAGGAATGGCCTAAGGATGCTTAAGGACGTTCTAGACAACTTCTAGGGGTTTCTAAGTGCTTAACTAGCCGTTAGGTACAAGTTTGTTGCTTTAACAACGGCTAATTAATTAATTCTGTAGTTGTTGTCAGAGACCATCTCGGTCGAGGAATGGTCGACCGAGACACCTACTCGGTCGAACTTTTGTCGACCGACAGGCTCTCTGGAACAAGTGATTTGCAACGTCTATCTCCAACTGCCAACTACCTTGTCAGTTGTGTCTAACGGCTACTTTGGATCTTTCTCGGTCGAGAAGATTGTCGACCGAGAGTGTCTCGGTCGAGGAGTTTGTCGACCGAGATTGATCTTGTTTCAATGTTTCAATTTAGGCACTAATTATATGTATGAGTGTGCAAATGTGATCCTATTTGAAGGGGATGACTTATCTAAATGTGGTGTTTAGCTAGGGAAGATCTAACGCTTGATTTGCATGCAATCTAAGTACTTGTACATTATATATTTGTACAAGTTTTTACAAAGCGATTACATTGCATGAAAACATAAACATGTAAGCATATGGATTTCCCTAGTTGCTTTGTCATCCACCTTAATCATGCACACTCAAGTAGCTCGTTAGATCAATAAGAATGAAATGTTTTTCATAATCAAAACAAAGGGATTTATAGATGTCCATTTAGCCAACAATCTCCCCCTTTTTGAAGATGACAAACATTTCCAAAAATATAAATAAAGGAAATATAAACCATATGAGTTTCATACCTTTAGATTACCTTTTGTAGCTTTTCCTCTTGGTTATAAAATGTGTGCTTATTATTCCCCTTGAATTATGGAACATGAAATCCAATTCACTAGGGAATATAGCAACTTTCAATGTAAAGCCAAGAGTTTATTGATGAAACTCATTGATTGAGTGTTTCTAAGTTTTAGTTTTATATTTATTTCTCCCCCTTTGTCATTTCAAAAAGATATTCATTTAGAAATAAAAACTCCCCCTTAATTAGATGTCTCATCAAATCTAATGAAAAAGATGTCCATTTAAAAGCCAAAATATCATGATGCAAGTAAGAGTTTTTGTTTAAGTAGCACAAATATCAAAGAAAACATCTTCCAAAGGAGTGATAAGCAGTTGCTTCCTAATTTTGTTAAATTGATCTAGTGGAAGCGGTTTTGTAAAAATATCAGCCAATTGATCTTCCGTATCAACATGATGAAGGGAAACATGATTCTTGGAGATATGATCCCTTAAAAAGTGATGACGGATTTCAATATGTTTAGCTCGGCTGTGTAAAATAGGATTGTGTGCTAAGTTTATAGTGCTCGTGTTGTCACAAAAAATAGGCGTAGATGAAAGAGTAAAACCATAATCGTTTAATACTTGTTGCATATAAATCACTTGAGCACAACAAGACCCGGCTGCCATATATTCAGCTTCAGTTGTAGATAGGGCAACCGTATTTTGTTTCTTGCTAAACCAAGATACTAAAGCTCTCCCTAACAAGAAACAACCACCACTAGTACTCTTGCGATCAAGGCGAAAACCAACATAATCAGCATCAGTATAAGCTTTAAAATCCAAGGATTGTCCTTTTGGATACCATAAACCAAAACAAGTAGTGCCGGCTAGGTAACGAAGAATTTGTTTAACTGCTAGAAAATGAGAGTGCATAGGTTGTGATTGAAATCGAGCACAAAGACCAACGGGAAACATAATGTCCGGTCTAGAAGCAGTTAAGTAAAGCAAACTACCAATAATGGCTCTATATAAGGAATCATCAATAGGTTCCCCATTTTCATCCTTATTAATTTTAATAGAAGTAGCCATAGGAGTAGTAGCATGTTTGCACTGATCCATCCTAAAACGTTTTAAGAGTTCTTTAGTATATTTTTCTTGGCTTATGAATATTCCGGGAGGTGTTTGCTTAATTTGAAAACCAAGAAAGAAAGTTAGTTCACCCATGAGGCTCATTTCAAATTCTTTTTGCATAATGTCACTAAATTGTGTGCACAATGAATCATTAGAAGCTCCAAAAATAATGTCATCAACATATATTTGCACAACTAGGAAATCAGATGTATATGTTTTGAAAAATAAGGTAGAATCTGAATTTCCAATAGAAAAATTATTATCAAAAAGATATGTCTTGAGCCTTTCATACCAATTTCTAGGTGCTTGTTTTAAACCATAAAGTGCTTTCTTAAGTTTATAAACATAGTCACCTTTTTCCGGTATTTCAAAACCAGGTGGTTGGGCAACATATACTTCTTCTTGAATGATGCCATTTAGAAATGCACTTTTTACATCCATTTGGTAGAGTTTGATGTTTTTATGTGCAGCAATAGCTAGTAACATTCTAATAGCTTCAAGTCTAGCTACCGGTGCATACGTTTCATCAAAATCTATTCCTTCTTGTTGATTATATCCTTGTGCTACTAACCGAGCTTTATTCCTTATTACTTCTCCTGCCTCATTTAGCTTGTTCCTAAAAACCCATTTAGTTCCTATTATGGTTTTATCTTGTGGTTTAGGAACTAAATCCCATACATCATTTTTAGTGAATTGATTCAATTCTTCTTGCATGGCTATTATCCAATAATCATCTTTAAGAGCTTCAGATATCTTTTTAGGTTCAATGATAGAAACAAAAGCCATGTTTGCAACATCTTTGAAGGAAGACCAATTTTTTACTTTATCATTAGGATCTCCAATAATTAATTCTTGAGGATGATCTTTAATAAGCCTAGGTGTAGGTTGTGGTTCAGCTTGGTGATTATTTGTAGTACCTTTCTCACTATCATTTGGTATGTTTAAATTTTCAAATTGATTAGTGAGAACTATGATTTCTAGATTTTCAGATTTGGACTCTTCATGAAAAGAAACATGAATAGATTCCTCAACTTTTCTAGATATAGTGTTATATACTCTAAAAGCTTTGCTAGAAGTGGAATATCCCAAAAAGAATGCTTTGTGTGATTTTGAGTCAAACATATCTCTATCATCTTTGGTATTTAAAATATAGCATGTGGAGCCAAAGGTATGAAAATAGTCAACTCTAGGTTTCTTAGAATGTATTATTTCATATGGAGTTTTCTTTAAATGAGAGTGAACAGTTACTCTATTTAGCACATAGCATGCAGTGTTTACAGCTTCAGCCCAAAAGGTTTTGGGTGTGTTGTGTTCAAGCATCATAGTTCTATCCATTTCTTGTAGTGATCGATTTTTCCTTTCAACTATACCATTTTGTTGTGGGGTGCGTGGAGCAAAAAAATTATGAGTGTACCCTTGAGATGTACAAAATTCTTCAAATGTATGATTTTCAAATTCTCCACCATGATCACTTCTAATGGTACATATTTTGCTTTGTAATAGATTTTCAATCTTGGAACAAAATTGTATAAAAACATGAATAGTATCATCTTTAGTTGCAATAAAGTGTACCCATGTGTATCTACTATAATCATCAACAATAACAAAACAGTATCTTTTACCACCAATAGATTGTGTCCTCATGGGTCCAAATAGATCCATATGAATTAATTATAAGGACCTACTGGTGCTAAGTACATGTTTTGGTTTAAAAGAGGTTTTGGTTTGCTTTCCCATTGTGCATGGTTCACAGTTTTCAACTTGATCAAAAGATAAAGTAGGCAATCCACGAACAAGATCATATTTCACTAACTTTTTAATAACATGTGAACTAGCATGTCCTAGCTTTTTATGCCATACTTGTAAGGTATTTTCATTTGCAAGCAAGCATTTTCCCACTACTGATTTCATAGAGTTAGGTTTAAGGATATAAAGATTTCCAACTCTATTTCCTTCATAAACAACATTTGTAGTGTTTTCTATCAATAACTTGCAGCAAGTTTTGTTAAATAACACATCATAACCACTATCACATAATTGACTAACACTTATCAAATTATGGTGAAAACCATCAACGAGTAGAACATTCTTTATTTCGAGGTTTGTACCAACATTACCTATTCCAACGATTTTGCCCTTACCATTGTCTCCAAAGGTGACTGTTCCACTTTTCTTTTCTTCAAAGGTTTGAAATGCATCCTTGTTCCCGGTCATATGTTTGGAACATCCACTGTCAACCACCCATTCCTGCATTAAAATGTAGATTTTGGTACCCATGTGATGGTCTGATATGGTTAGAATCATTTAAGTACATATTTGTATAAGAGTTCTGAATCAGAAGTCCAGTCGGTCGACAGTTGTTCGACCAACATCTGTCTCGATCGACTAATTGTCGATCGAGAAGATTACTGTATTACAAACAAAGAAACACATAAATTTAGCTCGGTTGACCAATTTTTGACCGAAATAATTGCTATAAATTTTGATATGTTACAGACATTCGGTCGGTCGATAATACTTCGACCGATTAATGGTTCGGTCGACAATACTTCGACCGACTAAGTTTCTGTTTTAGTACAACAATGCAGAAAATTAACAATATGCATGAAATCTTTTGTTTAGTTGAGATAAGACAATATAAATAGCAAGATGGAGCTTTTGGTCATATCTCAACTAAAATCTATTTGACTCTACTAAGTTTGAGGTTTTTGGACCCAAACTAATTCGGAATCCTTAGTTTTATAAGGGCATGAAAAGGAATAGTGTCCAAGACGTAAACAAAAATGGCAAGTAATAGAATCAACTTCATTTCTCTTTCTAGCCATTGTGTTCTTGGGTACAAACATAGTTTGAGTTCTTTTGGGTTGATTTTTCTTTGGAGCATATCCCAAACCTTTTCTTCCGTTGAAAACAGTACCAATGCTTAGAATGTTATCAAGTATATCTTTTCTTCTTAACTCATAAAGTTCTCTTTGCAGCTGAACAATATCATTCATTTTCTTGTGTAGATCATTTCTTGCTTGATCTAAATCAGATAACAATGAATCTCTTTCTTTTATAACATTATCATAGTCTAGATGGTTACACAAAATAGGTTGAGTCTGAAAATCTTTTAGTTTAGCTAACAAGTCAGTCTTTTCTTTAGAAAGAAGATCAACATTTGTTTCTGAAGTGAGTAGCTTTCTAGTGCAATCATCTAAAGATGTTTTTAAAGACAAATTCTCAAGATCAATGTTATTCTTTTCAGAAGAAAGATTATCTAATTTAGCAATTAGCTCATCATTTGATTTGATAACCTTCTTTAGTTTCTTCTTGACATCAACATACTTATCATGAATTTCTTGTAGACTAGTAACTAACTCTTCTTTAGGAAGATCAAGTAAGCTTACCTCTTGAGAGTCTTCATTATCTTCTCTTGCCATTAGACAATCCACCGTTTCTTCTCCGCTTTCACTGTCACTTGACTCGTCCCATGCAGCTTTATAGGCTTTTTCTCCCTTCTTCTTGTGTGAGCTTTTCTTTCCTTTCTTTGCTTTAGGACATTCATTTTTGAAATGCCCTTTCTTCCCACATTCAAAGCACCTAGGAGGGGTAGAAGAAGAACTGGAAATTTTGTTAGATTTAAATCTTTTGTATTTCTTACCATTGACTATCAAGGCTTCTTCTCCTTCTTCTTCACTTGACTCCTCACTTTCTTGTGTGACGACCTTTGAAGCTTTTAGAGCCACATCTTTCTTCTTTCCTTGCTGAAGTTCACGTGTTCTTCTTTCTTCCTCTTCTAGGGTTGCTTCATGAGCCTCTAAGTTGCCAATAAGTTGCTCCATTTTCAGTCGAGTGAGGTCGTTTGCTTCTTCAATGGCTGTCACCTTTGGCTTATATTTTGGAGGAAGTGAACGAAGGATCTTTGATACCTGATCTTCTTCAAGGACAGGTTTTCCTAGGGCACTTAAACCATTAACAATAGTAGAAAATTTTGCAAACATTTCACTAATTGATTCATCAGGATCCATACGAAAGTGTTCAAACTTTTGTTTAAACATGCTAATTTTGGAATTTTTGACTTGGACTGTTCCTTCATAGGTTATGGATAGTCTATGCCAAATATCATAGGTTGTGTCACAATTAGATATTCTATTAAATTCTCCTACCGATATAGAACAATATAAAATGCTTACAGCTTTTGCATTCATTTGAGCTAGCTTTACCGTATTTGCATCCCATTCTGCAAATTGAGTTTGAGGGAGCTCATATGGGGTTGACACCATTCTCCATAAGTCCCAATTGATGCCTTGGAAGTAGAACTGCATCCTTCTCTTCCAATATTGGTAGTTTGTTCCATCGAACGCTGGAGGCCTAGCAACAAGTGTCCCTTCGAGGTTAAGGTTGTTGAGCACTCCATCACCCATTTCTTCAAGACCTTGTTAGAGTTCCTTGAAGCCTGCTCTGATACCAATTGAAAAACACTAGAGGGGGGGTGAATAGAGTTTTTAAATAATTTTAACAATTTATTGAACTCAAACAACCACAATTGAAAATTTGAAGACGGAGACAGGTGTTTAGAGTGGTTCCAACTTTAGCAACTACTAAAGTTGTCAGTCCACTACCCGGTTGCTTACCCAACCGGGATTTTGAAAGTATTTATTTTATTACCTTCTCAAGGATTTATACAAAATACAATACTTTCCTTTACACCCTTTGAACAGCCTTCACTTGAAGTAGGTGCACCAACTTTGAGGTAGCCTTCTTGAAGTAACTCCAAGCTCCCCCTTGAAGTAGCCTTCCTCTCTAGAAGTAACCTCCCGTTTCACCAGCCTTCTGAAGTAGTTCAAAGTCACCTTCTTCACCAAGAAGATCTCCATCCTCTCCAATCAGCAGCCTCCAACCTAGCAGTAGCAAGGAGAGTACAAACGGTAATAGAGAATAAGAAAGGAAAAAGGAAATTACAACTTATCCTTTGTAGCCCAAGGCTTGATTTGCCTAGATCAAGCGTGCAGATCTCCTAACCAAGTGTATGGACTTGTGATTGCAGTGGGTAGGAGATACTAGCCTATAGGACACGAATTTTGAGCTAAGGAAGGAAGTAGCCAATTGTCACAATGCTCAAATTGCTCACAAACAGATTGCTCAAAGTATGCTCAAGGATTTCTCAAGTGTAACAAGTGTATTTGAGTGTCCTATGGCTTGTCCTATTTATAGGAATGGCCTAAGGATGCTTAAGGACGTTCTAGACTACTTCTAGGGGTTTCTAAGTGCTTAACTAGCCGTTAGGTACAAGTTTGTTGCTTTAACAACGGCTAATTAATTAATTCTGCAGTTGCTGTCAGAGACCATCTCGGTCGAGGAATGGTCGACCGAGACACCTACTCGGTCGAACTTTTGTCGACCGACAGGCTCTCTGGAACAAGTGATTTGCAACGTCTATCTCCAACTGCCAACTACCTTGTCAGTTGTGTCTAACGGCTACTTTGGATCTTTCTCGGTCGAGAAGATTGTCGACCGAGAGTGTCTCGGTCGAGGAGTTTGTCGACCGAGATTGATCCTGTTTCAATGTTTCAATTTAGGCACTAATTATATGTATGAGTGTGCAAATGTGATCCTATTTGAAGGGGATGACTTATCTAAATGTGGTGTTTAGCTAGGGAAGATCTAACGCTTGATTTACATGCAATCTAAGTACTTGTACATTATATATTTGTACAAGTTTTTACAAAGTGATTACATTGCATGAAAACATAAACATGTAAGCATATGGATTTACCTAGTTGCTTTGTCATCCACCTTAATCCTGCACACTCAAGTAGCTCGTTAGATCAATAAGAATGAAATGTTTGTCATAATCAAAACAAACGGATTTATAGATGTCCATTTAGCCAACAGGAAAATCATTTGATACAATATAAAAGTGAACTCTCCATTAAGGAGTTACATGACATGGGAATCTATTGTTTACAACTTGAAATAGAAACTATCTAACTACGTCCTCCATGGTAATATTAAGCATCTTTCCTTTTGGTACCTTCTTCTTTAGTGTCCATTTAGCTGATAAGTAGAAATTTAACCTAAAACTCCCTGAAACAAAACAATGGTTCGTATAACAAGTTATACTGGTATGTGGAGGAAAAAATATTTGTATGTAGGTGTAACAATATAATCAACCATATCAACAATTATCATTACAAAATTTAACAAGCATTTCTTTTTTTAACCTCGCCACCCTTGTCCTCTTTTCTTAATGATGTGCCCTCTCTAGAGAGGAGCCTCTTTATGGGGAACCCTCTCTTTAGGGTTTGGTCCCTGCAATGGACATTTCATAACCTTCCATCACCTAGACTTTGTTTCATACATAGGCATTCCTTCTGGGGCTTGGTTTGAGGTGGTCTTCCTTTTCGAGATTGATCACCAGTCATCCCCATGATGAAATTATTTACCCCATGCTCTTTAACTCATCAAAGATGATACTTGGTTTGAGGAAGTTATATTTATATAAGATGATATCCATAGTTGCTTTATAGATTGCAAGAAGTAATTAAACATGCAAGAATTTAGTTGCAATCTAGTCAGGAAAACTTTGAAAGTCAGTTAACACAAGTAGTCATAATCATAACGACATGCCTTTCTCAGAAGTGATCAGAAGTCTAAGCAAATAAGTGCAATTGTGATTTGTCCTACTAGAACTGTATCTTCCCTTGTATTTTCTCGATTGATGTTCTTCTTATCACATGGATGTGTAATTCATGTAAAACAATCCAACCCAAAATTGACTTCATTTCATATTTAGTTTGAAGTATTGAGCTCATAATCAACTCTGATTTTAATTTAAATAATGCATTCTACCATGGTATACTTTGCATTCTTATTTTATATTATATTTTGATTACTTTTGTGTTGTGCATATAGTATTATTACCTCTATTATATGATATTGTATATACTTATATGGACTGTATAGTAATGAAGATCATGTCTCAATTTATGGAATTTTAGGGTTTGTTTGGGTTGGGTTGGGTTGGGTTGTGTCTAGCGAAGATCTAGTACGATTTCTAATTACCAATATTTTCAAGTTTCTTTTGCTAAAGTTCACAATAAAAGAATTCTAATTATGTATGTATAGGCTCAGTCAGGTCCAATGCCAAGTCAACATAGGTGTTTCTCTATTTGATTGAGTAATTTATAATCTCTTTTGGGTTAGGTTGGGTTTGTTATCTTTCTAGGTCAGGTCAGGTTTGGGTCAAGTTCATATAAACTAGACCACTATCATACCTAACAAGATCCCATGTACTATGAATTTGTTAACCCGTTGTTTTATTATATAAACCATTTTCAAAATTATATCAAAGATTGACAAATTCAAGTCAGAACCATTTCTTTAGACCAGACTAGGTCGTGTTTACATGTTTAGATGTACTTTTTATAAGAATAGTTATCTTTCAGAAAGAAGAAGAGCAGCAAGCCTTTTTAGTACTACCAGACCCAAGCTAATATCTAGTCATGTTAATTGTTCAAATTTTTGAAAATTAGGTTTGAATATAATTGTATAACCAAATTGAACCACAGTCATTAAAATACATTTATAAGCATGGTTTGGATATGGGGCTACAATTCTAATCTAAGCCTGCATACATAGAACCCACATGACCAAAAATATCAACATAGAAAAGAATTCTATCCTAATATTTTGAATAAAAAAGTTGTGTCAGCCACATTACCTCATTTTGCTAT
This sequence comes from Alisma plantago-aquatica, assembly GCA_963693085.1. Lineage (NCBI taxonomy): Eukaryota > Viridiplantae > Streptophyta > Magnoliopsida > Alismatales > Alismataceae > Alisma > Alisma plantago-aquatica. The sequence continues at coordinate 1,373,719,330 of OY856412.1, read as the reverse complement.
ATTTTCCCCACGGTTTGGACCCATATTTGGTCATATGCACTTTGTAAGATGCAAATTTGGGATGTCTTAGTTCTATGTTAATAGTTTTAACTTAGGGGTTAACATGTCTAAAATTAGGCTAGGTCGATTTCTAAGTTATAGGGTCTGAATGAGTTTGGCGGCTATTTGACTTACGTTAGTATACATGTAATTTCCCACACCCACTAAAACTCAAACGAATTTGTGAGATACTTTTAGCTCACATCTATGGAAAATGGATTAGGTTTGAGATATGGAAAACTTGATTGATTGATGATCCTAGATATTAGGATTCTTAAAATTATGTTAGAACATGTACATATGATCATGACTGATCAAATATCACTAGGTGCAAGTTTAGATCTTTTAATATTTAAAAGTCGGTGCCCAAATTCATTTTATTGGTTCTAAAAACTTATACACTTTAGTTTTGGTAAAGGTGTAAATTAGTATTTAAATTCAAGTCATAAACACTTTTAGCTCTGTTTAAAATTTACATACAACTTCATATAAACATAAAAGTGTTATAAGTAACAAAAAGGTATATGTGTCACAATATTAATTGTTGGATAATAACTTGATGAAGTAATAGAAAGATGATATAATTGGGATTTTATTGTCCAATTTTTTGCCAAAATATATGGATTCAAGTTGATTTTAGTTGGATGCTTATTCATAAACATTGATACTTATCTTGTTTGTATGGAGTCAGTGTCGGTATTTTTTCTCATCTAAATAATGTGGTCTAATTGGTAGTTAGGGTTTTCAAGTTTACGGTATATTATGGAATTTCTATAAAATGGAGGGCTATTGGTTGAAAGATTCCAAAAATATTGAGGCTTCTAGGGTTTCCTTGTGATTAGTGAGAGAAGTTGGAATTACTTCATCTATATACGGTCACGATAGTTTGTAGTAGGACAAATCTTTTTTCTCCTTCCTGGTATTGAGTTACAAGAAGAAGGTTGAGAACTTGGTTTATTTTCTAATTAAAATTTAATTCAAATTGATTAATTGGATAATTTAATGTTTCAAATATTAACAGTTAACCTGACCAACATAGGCTTGGTTAAATTGGCTAAGGTTGATCTGGTTAACTATATAACATGTTTGCATCAGTATCCATTAAATTATGATGAAAAGAAAGTATAACAGTATTGCATATTAATACAAAAGATATAAGGCTTCATGTAGATATAAATTATGAGGTTTTTTGGTAATCAAAGTATTATTATTTAGGTATGTATAGATGTAGGACAGTCTTTGGTTGATTGCTTAATTTTATTAACTAAAACATAAGATTCTTAACGAACACATTAATCAACTATCTAATTAATAAAAATTAATTTAGCATAATTGATCAGATTGACCAGATCTCCCAAACAATGTTAACCATAACCAAATGAACCTCGTTAATCAATTGTAACCAAATCATGTTCACCTTGTAGGAGATTAAGTTTATTTTTCTTATGTAAGTATTTTATGTGGAGTTTGCAATGCAAACCAAACTTCAGAATGTCACCAATTTTTTTTTGGAAAATATCACTAGCATGGTTTGTATATACTCCTACGATATATATGATCCCATGTTCAGGTCTTCACCCCAAATGTTATGTCATCGAGTAACATCTTTCTTTAGACCTCTATCATGTTATATTATCATCTCATAATTGAACAAACATAATAAATGGAAATGCTCTTATTATTAGTTAAATCAATCACATAATATTCCAATACAATCATGACATGAGTGGCTCTCAGGACATACATTCCAACAAACTACCATTTAAATATACATTCTGAAGCCAAACATCATAATGTCACCAATTTTTTTGGAAAATATCACTAGCATGTGTTTGTATATACTTTTATGATTTATACAATCCCATGTTCAGGTCTTCAACCCAAATGATATGTCATCGAGTAACATCTTTCTTTAGACCTCCATCATGTTATATCATCATCTCATAATTGAACAAACATAATAAATGGAAATGCCCTTATTGTTAGTCAAATCAATCACATAATATTCCAATACAATCATCACATGACTGGCTCTCAGGACATACATTCCAACAAAAACCTCTTACACAATTTATAAGATTCACATCACTAATTAGTAAATATGATATTCCATATCCCACAATAATAAACACGTAGTCTTGAAATCAATACATTTTGTTCATACTTACTTTTCATAGGCTCCTCACATGTACTTATTGAAGATATCCATTAAAATATTATCATTCTATGTAATAAAAAAAACTCTGAATATCTAAATATTCATATAATCTTTCACAGAACCAAATTTAGTAAAGTAGTATAAGTATGGTGTATAAAAACTCCCATTCCTTTTTATTATATACTTTTAAAATTATGTTGTTTACATTTTTCTAGACAACCAAAGTAGTAATAATAATTTTCATAGCTTGAACCAATCATGGTTTAGTAAACATATATACATTATTGTCCTTTGTGTTTTCCCTCTTTATTTATGGGCCTAGGGCCTCCATTCCTAGACCTACTTATGCATTTTGGCACCTTCTCTTCCCTCTAAGAAATATGCATACCCGTTGATAGATCTCCCTAGTCATGTGTCCAAAAGGTCCGCTCATCACCCCCTTATCTTCTTCCCATATTCCTCCCTTATATCCAAACCCACCATCCTTTTGGCTTGCTTTTCTTGGTCTAATGGACAATTGATCATTACTCCTTACATAGGATAGGATCTTGGGATATGATAGGATCATGAGGAAGAGAAGCCTTTTGTGCAAGTACAAGAAGATTAGATGCAAAAGTTGGCAACATTATAAGAAGGGGAAATAAGAAATTAAAGGAGTATGATATTGTTTAGTGTGAGAAATTGTTAGATGGAGTGGTGGTGCAGGTAGGAAGAGAGAAGGATCCAGGTGTATATAGTATTTTTCATGAGATGCTTATTCAATGACCTCCTTTTGATGGTGGGTTCCGCCAATAGAGTTAGGTCATATACCCCAAAAACTCCACACTCACCAATTGGTTGTGCCTACATGAACATCCATTAAAATATATTGCAAACTCCATCTAGTTTGGCTATCAAAATAGTTCTTTTTGAGTCAGATTTTATCAAAGCTACCTTCTACAATAGATCAATGAATCTGATTGAAGTTGACCAAGTCTAACCATGTTAGTAAACAACAACATAGTCAGATTTTTATCAAAGCTACCTTGTACAATAGATCAATGAATCCGGTTGAAGTTGACCAAGTCTAACCATGTCCCTGAACAACAACATAGTCATGTTACTAAAAACAATTGGATTCTTTCTTTTACTTACCTAACCATATGTACTTTGAAGATTAGATGAAATGTACATACTCCCATTAGGGTCCACCTTTATGTCTTATATATATGGTATATGAATAAATGCTTTTGATGATACCTAATTTGTTAAAAAAGAGAAAGAATCTATAGTAAATGCAGTCTATCTTCTCAAATTAGTTGTGTTTTTCTTACTTCAACAATAATTGTATATTTTCTATCTTCCTTCATTCTACATTGTAGAACTTGCTTCACCTATATATGATGGTGTTTTGTATTCTATACTTACTAAGCCTAAAGTCCTATTGAAGGATGGTGAAGAAAAACTTTACACAAACCAACATGTAGATTAAAAAAGAGATATGCTTTGTATGTTTAGTAATATAATAAACAAAACCAGTGAAGTAATGATGTGCATTCGTAAGGAGTAATTGTAAGAGGAAAAACTAGTGTGAAAATGATAGGACAATAGGAAGAGATAGAGTTCACATTACACTTACAAGATATTATGCTTCATTAGATAGTTATGCCCATAATATTGAAGGTAAAGAGATCTAGATGGATGTTTTTCTTATTAACCCAAGAAGGATGGAGGGAGAAATCATAGGAGACTAAGCTATTAGGAGGGAAGGGAAGTGACACATAAAATATCTAAAGCATTCAAATTTGAGATAATGGTGGGAATATGTTTCGCTATGTGTGGCTAACATTCATGCCTGCACAAAATTTCCTAATTATGCATAGAATTGATAGTTTAAGGTTTGATTCATTTAACAATTGAATTATCATGGGATTTCTAGTTAGTATTGTGGTTTTCTCATCATGTTGCTTTTTGCTAGGCCTTGACTCACCTATCTTGCTTGTAACAAACCAACATGAGGCTTTAGGACCCTTAGGGAAGTCATTCCTTCTTAGGATATTTCAAAAAAGAAAAAGAAATATGTGCCCACTATTTGGAGTTAGGATCGAAGATGATACATACAGTTGACACTTTTTGCACACAATGCTTAGGAAAATATTCTTAGGAAAGAATGTTGGTGGGAATCTCATTATCAAGACAATCTAGCCATTACCAAGAAGTGAATGAAGCTGCATGGTTGTGTACTAACTATTTAAGAATGGTCTCATTTTGGTTGATAATGAAACCCTGAACATGATCTCATCTAAGATGTGTTTCTATAAAAGAAGTGGTTGCTCTTAAATTCTTCTTGATCATGTTTGATAATAGGGTGGAATCTTAGATTTCGAACTATATGAATTTGGTTGTGGGACATGTGTAACTATATTGAAATGAATTTTCATGTTGCAATACAATTTGCTTTCAATCTAGAAGTATTTTGTTTACACTACTACAGATATCACATTTAATGTCAGTTAAATAAGATTTTTGACGTCAGTTTCCAAGCGACACCCAAGTGGGTGACATTAAAAGTAGATGCCTTTAGTTTCAGTTACAAAACCAACGACATAGAGCCGTCCCCGATTACAACAACAAAAAAAACCTCCAGTAATGGGACTATAGGCGTCGGTTATTCATTCAAAACCGACGCCATTCTCATCCCAAACAAAAAAAAAATTGGCCCCCGGTTAGACCATAGTTGTTAGTTTTCTATAAAGAACCGCCAGTAGTGGGACCATAGGTGTCAGTTATTCATTCAAAATCAACGTCATTCTACATCCCGAACAAAAAAATTGGCCCCCGATTAGACCATAGTTGTCAGTTTTCTATAAATAACCAACGTCGTTGACCTCAATTTATTGACAGTATTTTTTAGATAACCAAAAAAATAACCAAAGCCATTAGTACAAAAGGCATCAGTTTAATATAATTAATCGACGAGTTGGATATTTGTTGTTGGTTTTTTTTATTTAACCAAAAACTATGTTTTATTTTTTTTCTTATCAGCTTGCAGGCATGCTATCTGGCTGGTCAGTAGGATGCAGAACTTACAGTTCTAAACTACATGTTTACAACATCCTCTAATTTTAGCCAACAACAGGCCACAACCCTATAATATTAACAAGATGGACAATATTATATATAGATCATGTGATTCACACATGTATAAGCATATTTAATTCATTCATATGATTCACACACATGTAGAAACATATAGTTCCATTCATTCCTCCATTTCATATTCACACACATGTAGCAACCTGTAGTTCCATTCATTCACCTCTTTTCACATTCACACACATGTAGAAGCACATTCATTCATTCATCTTCACATTTACACACATATATATAGATAAGACAATTCAAAAAAATTCATTCAGACATGTATATATAAGTGTGTCTTTTAAAGTTTAACATGTCATCAAATACAGAAATAGTATTATGACATCAAAGTTTAGAAATGTCATTCTTTATCATCATCATCATCATCGCCGTCATCAGTACTCCATTGATAATTAAAAAAAATGTAGTGCTTCTAAGGCTTTTACCCATTGTTCTCTTATATCATCTAATTGTTCCATCGTATAGGGACTATGTACATCTAATAATTTTTTACTTGTAGTGACGTCACTGATTTTAAACACCTACAAAAAGAATGACTAGTATATATAATTAATAAGATTGGTATATTTCATATTATCTAATGAGACGATATAATACTTTTTGTATGGTATCAATTTTCAGTGCAGCATGTCTGACAATTAGGTCTATATATCGCATCATGTAGTATGCACATGCCCAGCCGTTGTCTTGTTTAGAACACTATAAATTTCAACATATAAAATTATAATAAATAAAAACAAGCATAGTTCACATAAATAATATATACATTGGAGTCAGGAAACTACATTCACATTCTCCCAAACTAACAGTTTATTCTTTGTCTTGCACATGTTTCCTCCAGATTTTTTGAAATCTTTAAAGCCCTACATGTTAATGTAACACATTAAATTGCATTACTAAATAGTAATGTAATAATAGATGTTAACGGATATAAATATGAAACATTTATCACATGAATAATGGCCTTTTGATTACGTGTCCATGCATGTCTAATTGTTTCCCCTCATGATCTAGATAATAAATAGTGAATGTCTTAGGGACAATAACTAGTAACTCCCAATGCTTACCACTATAGATAAGAAAGTTAAAAATATATAACTCAAAATCTATAATAAAATATAAATTTCTTAAGTCCAAATTATAAGCAAAGTAAACTTACTTAACATTAAATGGAGCTATTATCATGCTCTTCTTTTTTACCAAAATATTTAAAAGTGACAGAGTAGTATAAGATAACTGATGAAGGGTCTTTATCTACAAGATTGATCAAAGATGGAACTAGAAATCCCACATGGGTAAATGAAAATTATGTATAGATCTTGTGTAGGTGGCTGCAAAACATATATTGTGTGTGCATAAATATATAAGAAACCAGATCATTGCATATAAAACAAGGTATATAGATATATAAACAAAATCTCACCATATCCATAGCTCTATCATAGATATATTCAGCTAATCATACCTAAAAAACTCAAAATTATCTTGTATAAGTATAGTGTTATCGTATGATTGCCCTGCAGCATCCTCCTGAATATAAACATTTATAGGACAATGTTTGTTATGTTCACCTATCCATATTGTCATACCCCTATAATTAGGACCTATCGAGTCGTATAGGTCCTTTGGAATCCAACTAGGTATTACAGGAGGAGGAGGAGGTTGAGGTGGAGGCGGAGTTGTAATGACCCTGCCTCCCAGTAACCCCCAATTAAGGGAGACCAAGAGGTCAGTGTCGTTATCCCAATTAACCGGATCAAAGGTTCGACAAATAATCAGTAATAATTATAAAATTCTACCAAACTATACTGAAAGCTGATATAAAATAAAACTTTGCATACCTTTTAAAAACTTTAGATATCTACTTCTATCCACAGCTTAAATCTATACTATCTAATCCTCCTCACACTTTATTTCTTATTTTCACAATGTGTCACTTTACTGTTTGTTCTTTTCAGGGTTGTACCTAAAATGCCAATAAACAAAATGTCGGTCAGCATAAATGAATATGCCAGTATGTGGGGACAACCAAAATTTCACAAACATGGCTATCAATCTAAATATCACAATCAAGTTAATTAACAAGCCAATTTATGCTTTTAATGTGACATTATCCACTTCTTTTTCCCTAACCCTGGAATACCCTCTTTTAGGGTTTCTCTTTTGCCATTGACTTAAGGCCACCTTCTCAATCCTGAGCTTGGTTCCTGGGGTCACCTCTCATGGTGCCCATTAGTCATGCAATAAAGACCACCTTCTCAATCTCGAGTTTGGTGTCTGGGGTCACCACTCATGGTACCCATGGGTCCTCCCTCCTGAGCTTGACCTTTTTGCATCATCCATCAGGGTGGCATGCAGGTGCAAGAATACACACTTATATTATAATTGTGATAATCATAGTGACTTTATGATTTGCAAGTATGAACATCCAAACTGATAGGTTGCATTCAATGTGATTAATCATTTGGAAAACCTTCGGGAAACTAATGCGATTAACCATAATTAACCACATACCTGATCCATAGCAACTTGATGTCTAAGCAATAATGATAAAGAACAATCAAACAAGCAATCAACAATATCTTGAAATTAATGCAATACATCCAAGTGTTATAGTTTATCCAAAACATTCTCAAGATAGAGTTGGATTCCACCCTAAGATTTCTAGGCCAACTTTAGGGTTTTATTAGGGTTTTATTCTCCATAATGCATTTATCACTTTTAATGCTCTTTTAGTTCACAAACCCTAATTTCAACATCATAAGCCAAATCAAAGTCTATTATTTCTCTTTTATACTAAAATTGCCATCTTTATCCTTTTAAGTTATTTCAAGATCATTGGACATAATTATCACATTTGGTTTCTTTTTGAATTAACAACTCATATTCCATTAATGATTATAGTCCAATTCACATATGATCCCTATTTATTTCCAATTCTACTTTTATACACTAGGAAACCCTAATTACCAAATTAAGGGTACTTATCCACAATTAGAATCTTTTATACTCAAAATAGCTTAGAATCATCATATCTCAGCTTTATACATGAATTTGACCAATTAAAGCCATTAAGAAACATAATTAGGGTTTCAAGGCCCATTAAAGCTTATTTATGTACATGGAACCCTAAATAAATAAAATTATGCATAAGGTTCATCCTTTTAGATCTAATGCATCTTTTTATAATCAACATGTTAATATCATCTTTAAACATCTATATAATCCTTCCCAATTCATTAATCATCAAATATTAGGGTTTTTCATTAATTAAACCATTAAAGATATCATATTTACATACTTTTTGAATTGTGAGCATAATATGCTTCAAATATAATTTCTATGTGTTCCTCTCATTCTTTGGATCAATTTTCATAATAACACTTTGATATACGAGTTACCAATCTTTTCCTATGATTTTTATAAGTTAAATATTTTTAAGCCAATAAGAAGGTAACACATCGACCAATTGAAACCTACTTTATTATCCACGCAGATTGGTTGATTACCTTTTTTACCATTGATCCTTTTCATGGTTGCCAGGGGTAGGGGAGTCTTTTCCCTCTCTATCTTCTTCTACCTCCCGTTCTTCTCTGCTTGAACTACGGCCGGCTGGGTAGTCAACGTCTTCGTTGACTTTGGGCGTCGGGGCCCCTCAGTAGTCGGAAAAGGGGCTACCACCTCCAAACCTCGCCGCCGAACTCAAAGGAAGGGCCAATTTAACCGGATGAGCAATGAACAGGGAGATAGGCCAGGATGTGCACATGCATCCATGGAAGGGAAACCAAGGAGGAAGAGGGGTTTTTAGATCAAATTGCTCGCAGGGGAAGCTACGTTAGGTGACGCAGAGCAATTTGAAGGATTTTTTGAACTCGTAGAGAAGGGATTCATCTCATTTTATAGTCCTAGGCTATGGCAGAGAAGTTTCTTAAGATTTATGGGTTTCCTATTTAGCCCTCCAACGCATGGAAAACTTGGTATGTATGGGTATGGTTTTCTCTCCATAATCTAATGGAGTGAAATCTAGATTCGCACATTAACTGTATGGAGAGGAAATCTAATCCGAAAGTTTTGAGTTATTGTTCCTCTTTCCTTTTCCTACCTGAGGTAGGTGATGGCACAGACACCGTTGATCTCAGATCCAAGGATTGTCGTTGCACGTGCCAAAGAGGAAAAATAAATAATTTAATCGTGACATTTGATTCTTTCCTCTTATGGTGTCCATACTTTAGAGATTTTTATAAAATCCATATCTCCTAAACCACTCATCCAATTAATCCCAAATTTTAAGGAAAATTATATAAAGACTTAATCTAATTATATTCCAAATTTGGGACTCAAAATTGAAAGTATGACATACTTTTCTTTATATGCAAGTTATCTCTTAATAAGGCATATTTTATGCATATTTTCTCTCTCTTAATCTTTTATTTTCTTTGATTTTGATTCCTTTTTCCATTAGAAACTATGTGGACATGAAATATCATCCAAGATGGATTTATTATCCATATTTCCACATATTTCTTGTAATATTATTATTATCTCATATTTCCTTTAATAAAGCAATGTTTAATTGATCTTTTCTCTTTCTTGTTGCATTATCTTTGCAACTTGGACTCCTTGGAACCCAAGGAACCCAAAAGGCACGAAATACACCTTTAGGGAATATTCCTTTGCCTTCTAGAGTCTTCTACCTCTTTCTTTTCTCCATTTCTTAATTATTCATTTACTAATTGAATTTCCTTTTTCTTTTCCTTGTTATTGGGCCCAATATCCAATAAGGCCCACGAAAAAACCAAGCAAGGCTACTTACAAATGAAATTCATGCATTCAATCAAATGACATCATTATTTGTTCATTTATCTTTATTAAGATAAATTGCATTTCTCATCAAAAGAACCCAAAATTGGGGTTGTAACATCCTTCCCCTCTTATAGAATTTTGTCCTCAAAATTCCATCAAGCAAACAAACAATTCAGGAAAAGACTTTTCCATGTCCATCATTGGCCCCTAAGTGACTTTACCCTATCCATGGTGCTTCCAAGAACCTTTATCATCACATATTCTTTTCTATGAGTTCTTTCACCTTGGCATCTAAAATCCTCACAGGTGACTCAGAACATTTCAGCCTCCCTTGGGGCTCACTAGGTTCATTGCTCAGCACATGGCTCGGGTACCTCACATAGTGCTCTAAATTGGACACATGGAACTCATCACACATCACATTATCCTGAGGGGTAAGACTATACACCAGCATCTCCACCAATCCATCTCAAATGGACCCATGTATCGGGGACTCATTTGTCTCAGCTCTAGCTCAGAGGGGTCGGATTTTCATATCACATATTCTCCCACAGTGAACTGCATGTCAGTCTACTTTGCATCAATTCACAACTCATGTCGCCCCTAGGATCTCTTTCAGCCATCGCACGATCAAAATGACTTCATCTGCATACATTGTGGTCCTTTTCTGACTTTCGCGAGGTCCCTTCACCAACATCTGTTGGGTTTTAGAGGAGGCAGAGATGGCAGTTGAAACAAAAAATTTCTCCCCAAACCCAATATAAAGGAATCGTGTCAACGTCTATATAGTAGGAAGGATGGTTTTTAGAGACATACCTTGTCCTGAGGCTTGCTCGGCGACGTTACCTCACGGCTTGCGCGGTATTCACCTCCGGTCTTGGACGGTGTCTGTGCAGCTCCTGGTCACCGAGACTGTCAGGATTAACAGTTGTCCTCTAAGCGGCAGAAGTCTCCCGCCTCTACAGTCATCCACACGGACTGCTTGGAACTCCAGTCGCCTTGTCTCACAAGCCACCGAAAGGAGTCGTACCCTCTTGTCGGCGTACTACTCACTGACACACTCTCCTGCCACCAGTCGCTTTTCTGCAGTTGTCTTTCCCTTCTTGTGCCTCCCTAATCAGGTAGCACTTGCTCGGGCTCTCCATTTTACCACAACCAGAGAGAACAACAACTTTGCAGAGCAACTGGTGTTCTGAGTTGTACTCTCTGACAAGCCCCCAATACCCCTATATATATAGGAGGGTCATGGGATAGGGTTCTCTACCCCGGGCAATGCGGGATTAAGGCAGGAGTAGAAGGATTCGATATTTTCCACAAAATTTGACAAAGTGTGCCAGTTGAACCGATCGGTTCAACCCTGAACCGATCGTCTGGGCCCTTGATCTGATCAGTTCAAGCATGAGCCAATCCGATCAGTTCAAGCATGAGCCAATCCATTCGTGGTCCTGGTCCAACTCAAATTGACTTTCCATGTTCATTTCCAACTAATCAACTATTAGTCCTTGTCTGAATCAAATTTGAACAAGTGAAACAAACTCAGTTGGTCACCCGACCAGTTCAACAATGTGAACTGATCGGTTCATTGACCTGAGCCGATCGGCTCACCAGCCTGAGCCGATCGGTTCATCTCTATGAGCCGATCGATTGGGGTAGCAGATCAGTCAATTGTAGTTTCAATCAATCTGATTCTCTAATCATCTGATCCAACACCTTGAACACTATGATTTTGAGCTATCAATCGATTGGGTGTTTAATTGAACTACTAAACTCCTTTAGTAATCAATCCAAACAAGATTTATAGAGAAACTCCTCTTCCAGGAACATGTCCTAGTGTGTGTGACCCTGCAGGTCCATTTCACATTGGTAGTGAAATTCCATAACACTTATGACTTCACAAGCAAAGAGTGGTGCCTAGTCACACATTAGTACTACCCAAGTGAAATAGAAAGTTGGAGAACAACTTTCAATCCTACAATCCGTGAATGGTGTTACAGTGAATGTATAATTCCTTTGTCACTAATGTCCTGAATGAACTCAAGGCATGGTACAGTCATCCTTTCAACGTTCATCCATTTCCTTGATCTCAGAGTAGACTAGGTGAGATGTGTGTCACATCAATATCACATATTTATGTACATATGCATGTGCATGCCTTTCTCAATCCTACTCATCAAGTGTCCATGGGCATCAAACTCCCTTAGGATGGACAAATCCCATATCTATCACTCACCCCTCAAAAGCCCCATGTGTCAAAGTCACCCAATCATCACCTTTATAACAATCCATGTTTCAGGACTGCGTTTGATGATGTCAAAGTGTACCCAACGACATGTGTTGAGTGTAGTGATTTTAGGTCGAAGAATCACACTCATCACCATCACTATGAGAGTTGACTGTGACTACCAAATCATGGTTCCATGTGTCACTCTCACGGTGGGTCTGTATGGTACACTTGTTCTCTAACAAGTACCTATGTGCTTGGTTGGATATCACTATATCATGACTAATGAGATTCTGTCATCAACCAACACACAATCTAGTCTTTAGTGTTATTGATGTCTATGGTTATTTCCATAATAACAACCGACTAGGGACTGAACAAGAAAGTATACTCTTAACATCCGTATGATCTCATCATTTATGTCCTCAACCCAAAAGCATACGTCATCGAGTAAAAAAATTCTTTAGACATCTATCGTGTTACACTATCATCTCAGAAATAGTTAAAACATATAGATCGGAAATTGCCTTTACTATTATTCAAATCATTTACAAAGTATCCCATTACAATCATCACATGACTTGCTCTATGGGCATACAAACCAACAGACTCCCACTTGCACTTAGAGCCAGTCACCTAGGAACCTCAGTCCTTATGACCTAGCATGACCATCATGCTTCTACTGAGAAAGGGCCTTAGTCAGTGGATCAGCTATGTTGTCTTCAGTTGGTACTTTGCAAATCTTCACATCTCCTCGCTGTATGATCTCTCATATGAGATGGAAGCGCCGCAGTATGTGCTTGGACCGCTGATGTGATCTGGGCTCCTTAGATTGAGCAATAACTCCATTATTGTCACAATAAAGCTCAATTGCATCACAGCTAGTGGGAACTACACCAAGTTCAGTGATGAACTTCCTAATCCACACAACCTCCTTTGCTGCATGTGAAGCAGCAATATACTTGGCCTCTGTAATAGAATCGGCAATTGTTTCTTTCTTGGAACTCTTCCAGCTCACAGCTCCATTGTTTAGGCAAAATACAAATTCTGATTGTGATATGTAATCATCTTTATCGGTTTGGAATCTTGCATCGGTGTAACCCCTTACTACCATTTCTTCCTCATCGTTGTATACAAGTAACTGATCCTTAGTCCTTCACAAGTACTTGAGGATGTTCTTTACGGCTGTCCAGTGAGCATCCCCAGGATCTGACTGGTACATGCTCATCATGTTGAGAGCATACGATACATCCGGGCATGTGCACAACATAGCGTACATGATGGATCTGATGGCTGATGCATATGGGATCCCATTCATACGCTCCCTCTCTTCACAAGATTGGGGACATTGAGCTCTAGAGATGGTGACTCCATGTAGCATGGGGATGTTGCCTCTCTTTGAGTTCTCTATGCTGAATCGCTTCAGCACTTTGTCAATGTATGTGCTCTGACTTAGTCTGAGAAGCTTTCTAGATTTGTCTCTATAGATCTTGATACCTAGAATGTAGGATTCTTCTCCTAAGTCCTTCATTGAGAAAGTATTTCCAAGTCAAGTATTTACCTTATCTAAGGCTGAGACATCATTCCCCATCAATAGTATGTCATCCATGTACAATATGAGGAATGTGGTCTTGCTCCCACTAACCTTCTTGTACACACAAGGTTCATCTTCATTTTGAATAAAGTCAAACACTTTGACTTCTTCATCAAATCGAAGATTCCAACTCCAAGATGCTTGCTTCAATCCATAGATTGACCTTTGTAGCTTACAGACTTTATTGGCATTCTTTAGATCTATAAAACCTTCAGGTTGTGTCATGTATACATCCTCATTTATATTCCCATTAAGGAATGTGGTTTTAACATCCATTTGCCAAATCTCATAGTCATAGTAAGTCGTAATAGCAAGCATGATCCTGATGAACTTAATCATGGCAACTGGAGAAAAAGTTTCGTCATAGTCAACACCTTGAACTTGTCGGAAACCCTTCGCAACCAATCTGCCTTTATAAGTTTGCACATTTCCATCCATGTCAGTCTTCTTCTTGAAGACCCACGTGCACCCTATGTGTTTTACCCCCTCGGGTGGTTCCACCAAAGTCCATACTTTGTTGGAATACATGGATTCCATCTCAGATTTCATGGCTTCAAGCCATTTCTCATAATCTGGTCCCTCCATAGCATCTAGATAAGTAGTTGGATCATCATCTATGATCAACTCACTGCCTTCTTGAGTCACAAGGTATCCAAACCTCTTAGGTTCAAGGCGTGTCCTACTAGATCTATGAGGTCCATGTGTTACTTGAGGAGACTGAGATTCTATAACACTTTGTGCACCTCTATGTTCCTCTTGTACATCTATTGGTTCAATGTTTCCTTGTTGGTCTTGAACCTCTTCAAGCTCTATTTTCCTTCCACCCACTACTACAGAAACAGCATTCAGTGTCACTTTTCTGGGCGTTGATTCTTTAGGAAAACCGACGCCTACAATATTAGACGTCGGTTATTTAGGCAAACTGACGTCTATATTTGAAGACCAGCCAGACATGGGTACCGCTTTGAATATAGTGTCGGTTGTTAATAAAAAACTGACGCCTAAAGTCGCCCACGAAATCCAATTTTCACAAAAAAAAATGTGTCACTTTCAGCGTCGGTTATGTAGATAGAAACCGACGCCTATGTGTGATGAAAATTTGCGTGAAAAGTGTCACTTTCAGCGTCGGTTATCCTTTAATAACCGACGCTGAAAGTGGTTCCCGCCAAACAATTTCGTGTAAATATTATCCAATTGGACGTCGGTTGTTTCTAACAACCGACGCTAAAGATGTTTAGGCGTCGGTTGTTTCAAACAACCGACGCTATTTGGGAACTTAATATCCCGCGATCGTCCGACTCTTCCCCTTTCTTCTGTTTCATCGCGAGCCGATTTCCCTTTTCTTCTCTGCTGTCGCCCGACCACGCCGCCGATTTCTCCTCCACGAAAGCTCCTTCTTCCTCCACGACAGTGCCGCCGCGCCGCCGCTGCACCCCCTTCTCCACCGCCACTGTTGTGGCCTTCTTCCCCTTCTCCGCGCCCCCTTCTCCGCCGCCACTGCTGCTCCAGCACCTGAGATTAGGTGCTCCAGCGCCGCCACGCCTGAGATTAGGTGCTCCTCCACCGCCGTCGCGCCGCCGCAACCATCTTCTCCAGCCTCACTGCTAGCTGCTCCTCCACCGACGTCGCTGCTAGCTACTCCACCAGCCAGAGCCACCGGAGCCTCTGCCTTCTTCCCTTTGACAAGGTTGGTCCTTCTCTACTTTTTTTCATTGATTATATTCTTGTGATAAAAATGCATTATATGTATTTGATTAGAGTTGGAATTATGTATAAATTCTAATATGTTTTTTTCCCAAATATAATTATATTATAATGATTGTATGAACATGCATATATGTAACTATGTATTTTATTGAAATTTAAAATTATTTGTAAAGAATGACAACATACATGTATTTGTTGGCCTAGAAACCCGTCTAAGATTTACTCATTAGGAGTAAATCTTGGATAGTCCCCATTTTGGGACTGTTCTTGAACACCTAATATCACTTAGGATGTAAGTGTGTAATGTGTATTGGGTTTTCGAGAAAATTTTGGTAGCATTTCCCCGTTTGTTCTCTAAGTACATATGTACTTAGAGAACAGCGGGGAAATGCTACCGAAATTTTCTTGAAAACCCAATACACATTATACACTTACTAGTGAGATTAGGTGTTCAAGGATGGGATAGGTGGTACACATTTATTATATATAAGAATGACATCAAATGTGTTTGTTGGCCTAGAAACCCGTCCAAGATTGACTCATTAGGAGTAAATCTTGGATAGTCCCCGGTTTGGGACTGTTCTTGAACACCTAATCTCACTTAGGATGTAAGTGTATAATGTGTATTGGGTTTTCGAGAAAATTTCGGTAGCATTTCCCCGTTTGTTCTCTAAGTACATATGTACTTAGAGAACAGCGGGGAAATGCTGCCGAAATTTTCTTGAAAACCCAATACACATTATACACTTACTAGTGAGATTAGGTGTTCAAGGATGGGATAGGTGGTACACATTTATTATATATAAGAATGACATCAAATGTGTTTGTTGGCCTAGAAACTCGTCCAAGATTGACTCATTAGGAGTAAATCTTGGATAGTCCCCGATTTGGGACTGTTCTTGAACCCTAATCTTTTCCTAATATATACTTGTTGCCTAATATATACTTGTTTTCTCTTTGATCATAGAATGGATAGATCATGGATGTCCATTCGTAATCGTTGCACCCCAGAGTTTATATCTGGTCTTGATTAGTTTATTAGATTTGCCGAGGAACATAGGAAAAAACCTACAGATAGGTTCTACTGTCCATGTAGGCATTGCGGTAACAACTTGAAAGTCAACACTGGTGAGGAAATCAAAAGTCATGTCATGTGCAACGGGATTGTACAAGGCTATACAGAATGGCACTGGCATGGAGAGATTTCAAAATTGAAACCAGTAGATGTCGATAGCAGTGCTTGGGTGGAAGAAGAAATTGCCTCCGATGACGTAAATGTGAACGAACCAGTTCCAGCAGACATCGTTGATGCGATGTTGGATAGTTGTAGGGTAGAGCACACCGATCCACCTCCTATCTTTAGAAACATTGTGCATGATGCTGAGATACCGTTATACACAGGCTGTGCTAAGTTTATGAAGCTTAGCGCTGTGTTGAGATTGTATAAGTTGAAAGCTAACAATAGATGGAGCGACAAAATCTTCACTTCATTATTGACTTTGTTGAAAGAAATGCTTCCTGAAGGAAACGAGCTGCCAATCTCAACATACCAGGTAAAGAAAATGTTGTGCCCAATGGGAATGGAGGCCAAGAAGATACATGCATGCCCGAATGATTGTGTATTATTTCAAAAGGACTATGTAGATTTGAAAGATTGTCCAAAATGTGGTGCGTCACGGTATAAATTAACAACTTCGGGGGAGTCCAAAACTGGTTCTCCTGCCAAGGTGTTGTGGTATCTACCTATAATATCACGGTTTCAACGCTTGTTTGCAAATCCGAAAGATGCGAAGAATTTGAGGTGGCATGCAGATGTTAAGAAAAATAATGATGGGATCCTACGACATGCGTCTGATTCCCCACAGTAGAAGAAGATTGATCTATTGTACCCCAAATTTGGTGAAGAAGATAGGAATCTAAGACTTGGGCTTTGTACAGATGGGATGAATCCGTACGGGACATTGAGCAGCCAACATAGCACTTAGCCAGTCATGCTTGTTATATACAATCCTCCTCCCTGGATGTGTATGAAAAATAAGTACGTTATGTTGTCGTTGTTGATATCGGGCCCTAAACAACCCAGAAATGATATCGATGTTTATCTTGAACCTTTGAATGATGACTTAAAGAAACTTTGGGATGAAGGTGTGATGACCTATGATGCTTCAGCAAGAGAGACATTTCGTTTGCACGCTATGTTGTTTTGCACTATTAATGACTTTCCAGCATATGGGAATTTGTCTGGATATAGTGTCAAAGGAGCTAAAGTGTGTCCTATATGTGAAGAAAACACTGATTCAATAAGACTAAAACATGGCGGCAAGACTGTATATCTTGGTCATCGAAGGTTTCTTTCAAAATTCCATCTGTATCGTAGGAAGTGCAAAGCATTCAATGGATGGAATGATGAACGGAGTGCACCTAAACCTATACCAGGGGATGTTTTTTATGAAAGAGTAAAAGACATTGTCAATGAATTTGGTAAGAAATCACAATGTAGTATGGCCACACGGAGTGACAATTCTTCATTCAAGAAGAAGTCAATATTTTGGGATCTTCCTTATTGGAGTTTTTTTACAGTCAGGCATTGTATCGATGTAATGCACGTTGAGAAAAATGTCTGTGATAGCATCATTGGTACTCTGTTAAATATACCAGGTAAGACTAAAGATGGGATAAAATCCAGACTGGACCTACGTGAAATGGGAATAAGGTCAGAATTAACAGAATTACGTGAAATGGGTAATAAAAGAACATACTTACCTCCCGCTTGTTACACGTTGTCTAGAAAGGAGAAGAAAACTTTTTGTGAATGCTTGGTAAATGTTAAGGTGCCACATGGTTACTCATCCAACATCCGTAGATTGGTATCAATGAAAGATCTGAAGTTGATAGGTCTTAAATCTCATGATTGTCACACTCTAATGCAACAAATATTGCCCGTGGCAATTCGATCTATATTGCAGAAGCATGTAAGGTTTGCAATTACCAGACTTTGTTTCTTTTTCAACAGTCTATGCAGCAAAGTTATTGACCCTGATACTCTCGATAATTTGCAAAGAGAAGTGTTTGTTACCCTATGTCAGCTTGAGATGTATTTCCCTCCTTCGTTCTTTGATATCATGGTACATCTTGTTGTCCACTTGACTAGGGAAGTGAAAATGTTGGGACCAGTTTTCTTGCATTGGATGTATCCCTTTGAACGATACATGAGCATTTTTAAAGGTGATGTTCGAAACTGTTATCGGCCTGAAGGGAGTATTATTGAAGGTTATGTGGAGAGAGAGGTTATGGATTTTTGCAATGACTTTCTCAGTGGTAATGACACTCCTGATAATGACAAGAATATTGAGGAGGGCAAATGAATTTTGGGATCACGGGTGAAAGTAATCAACCGTGAGCAGTTGGAACAAGCTCACTTGTATATTTTACACAATATGGACGAAGTGAGTGTTTATATCGAGGAACATACCAATTTCATAAAGAGACAACATCCTCGAGCAAGTTCAATGTGGCTTGCTAGAGAGCATAATAAGACGTTTATTAAGTGGTTTGAAGATAAAGTCTTACATCAACTATCTCAAACACCAAATGATATTACAGAAACTATCAAATGCCTCGCCTTTAAACCAAAACCGAATGTTATGTCTTATGAAGGGTTTGACGTTAATGGATTCACATATTACACAAAGCGCCAAGATGATAAGAGTGTCATCCAAAATAGTGGGGTCACTCTTCAAGCGTCGACTATGTACTTTGCAAGTACAAAGGATAAGAGTCCACGTGAAGCTAAAATGTCATATTACGGTGTCATTGAAGACATTTGGGAGTTTGACTACATAGATTTCAAAATTCCGCTCTTTAAATGTAATTGGGTTGATAACACCAAAGGAGTTATAGTGGATGAATTGGGTTTCACTTTGGTGAACTTTGAAAAGATTGGCGAGAAGGGTGAACCATTCATATTGGCATCACAGGCAAAACAAATATTCTATATCGATGATCCTGCAAATGATAAATGGTCGGTTGTTCTTCATGGTAAAAGACAGTTCATTGAAGATCTTATAGATGAAGAAGAGTACTATGATAAGTATGATGACTCCAGTCCATTCTCAGTTGGGTTGCCAACTCCACAAAATATTGAAGCTAATGATGACTTATATGTGCGCGGAGATCACAATGAAGGATTGTTAATTGATAAAATATCACAATTTTAGAGACATGTATGTTTATACAAATGCTAAATGTTTGCCTTTTTCTAGTTAATACAAATGCTAAATGTTTGCCTTTTTCTAGTTAATACAAATGCTAAATGTTTGCCTTTTTAATGACATTTTCAGATGGCTGACCATGATGAGCATGATGTCCATGATGAGCATGAAGTCCATGATGAGCATGTTGTCCATGACGAGCATGGCGAGGATACCAATGTAAGTTCTAAAAACATATCTTGTATTTCTACAAAATTCATTATCTTCTAGTTATGTCATATATCCTATATTTCTATATTGGGCTAATTCAGTGTGTTTATATTTGTCAAATTTTAGGTTGATGATGCACATGTACCCACTGAAGCACTGGAGCAACTTGATGCGCAGCACCAAACACTTAACAAGAAAAGGGGCATCACTCTGTTGAAGAAGTTAATAGCGCTAAGTGGTAGTGGATCCAAATTGGTTGTGGAGTTTGATAATGGAGGAAATTCAATTGGAGTGAACCGCAATAATTTTGTAAACTATCTTGGGTGTACCACTCGGAGCCATTGTGGTGTTAAGTATGATAATTGGCATAAAGTTCCTCAGGGGAAAAAAGACTTGATATGGAAGGATTTATGCGTGAGTTATTATTATTTGCAATTCTATTTTGTAGATTACAAATTCTATTATTTGCAATTCTATTTTGGATACTAGTTAATAACATTTCTATTTTACAGAATCTGTTTGCATTGGATGAGAAGTTGCATCGTAAAAGTGTGATGCAACGCGCTGGAAAGATGCTTAGGAATTATAGGACAAATCTGAACAGAGAATACATAAAAGAGGGTGCTAAGAAGAAGAAGTCAGCCCTTGAACAATGGAACTTCTTGGACAAAGAAGATTGGGACAATTTTGTTGCTACAAGAAAATCTGAAGAATTCAAGGTATTAGGCGTCACTCCCAATTTAATTAATATACATTGTATTCACCTATTCAAGATTAACATTTAGTGCTACTAACCAAATCATTAATGTGCATACTAACTAGGCCCTCAGTGACGCACAAAAAGCAAGGCGTGCACTGAATGTGCATGACCACACTATGGGTCCAAAAGGCTATGCAAGCGTTCGCCAAAGACTACAGGCAGAGTCTGCGGCTACTCAGGAGTCTGCTCCTACTCAGGAGTCTGCCACACCCATGCCTCGCCATGATATCTAGATAGATGGGAGGCAAAACAAGAAGGGTGAAATAAAGAATCCCGTAACTGCTGAGGCGGCTGCGAAAATGGTAAAATACAACTCTTAGAGCAATCGTTTGAATATTGATTATTTGTGGTGTTAACTTACCAATTTCTGTTGATGGTGATTAGCGGGAGCTGCACGAGCAGAGGAAACAAGGCACGTTCATCCCTCAGGGCACAAGGGATGAATTGATAGTTATTCTGGGTAACCTAGAGCATCCTGGATGTGTTAGGGGTGTAGGCGCTGGTGTGGGCATCAAAGCATACTTTGGGCCATCCCAGCGCAAACCCAGAGCGGGACTTTCTCAAGAAGAGGTAACCTATTCTTTTTTTAGAATGTTACTGCAAAAGGAAATTCAATAATAAGAAGCTAATGTTTCTTTTATCCATGTATAGGAGAATAAGAGAGTCGAGGATATAGTTGCTAAGAAGGTCAACGATGTAGTTGCTGAGAAGGTCAAGGAAGAATTGTTGCGGTGGCAGGCATCTCAGGCTTCCAATCAGCCTATGGCGACCCACTCTTCTCTTGATGCACAGACTGCGAGTAATCATGGAGACCCATCGCCTAACACGTCTGCTGTAAGTATTGTTTATGACATTGTAGCTAGTCTTTTCAAGATGATATGTATATATGTATAACATTCTTTACGTAAATTTGTAGGCATTGAAGTCATGCCGCTTAAGAATGCAAGACTATGTTGTTGCAGAGGCGCAGGCTTACCAGTCCCTTCCTGGGGCAACGTTTCATGGGACTCCAATGCTGCAGGGCTACATTCGTGTGAGCCCGATATGTGTATTACCAGATTGGAGGGAAGTTGCGTTGCCATATGCCCACCCAGATATTGATACACTTGGTGAGGCAGAAGGCCGGGTCATATTGTGGCCCAAAGCAGATGTCGTCTACACTACTGAAATTGTAAGATAAATTTACATTGATTTAGACTGTTAATGTGTATATATGAGGTCAACTGATCTGAAATTATATATACATGTTAAAAAGAAGACACCAGGAGCACCTAGGCCTCCACCTCCACTTCCCGCATTACCAAGTTGGGTTCCAACTGACCTAACATACCCGTTAGGTCCTGCTTGTAGGGGAATGGCATGTTGGCTACGGGCACATAATATACATTGCCCTATAATTGTTTCTTTAGATGAAGATTATGCAGGTCAATCATACGATAGCTCTTTATTTATACAAGATATTATTGAGCTGTTTATGTATGCTTGGCTGAATACATCAATGATAGAGACATGGATAAGGTGAGATCTTGTTTATACATCCATATACCTTGTGTAAGATCCGGTGATCTGGTTTCTTATATATTAATGCATACGTAATACATGTTTTGCAGCTACTTAGTCGAAGATCAATGCAAACAATTTGTATTTGATCATGTGGGATTTTTGATTCCATCATTGATTGGTATGGTAGCTAAATACCCTGATAGAGTTCAACAATACTGTATAGATGCTTTTACAATTTTTGGTCAGCCAAAGAAGACGATAATAATAGCTCCATTCAATGTCAAGTAAGTTTACTTTATTTATAATTTGGACTTAAGAAAATTCCATTTTTATTGTGCATTTTGAGTTATTAATTGTTAACTTTTTACCTATAGCGGTAGACATTGGGAGTTACTAGTTATTGTCCCCGGGACGTTCACTGTTTATTATCTAGATCCCGCGGGAAGTACATTAAACACTAAAATTGGACACGTAATGAGAATGCCATTATTCTGGTGAGAAATATTTCATTTTTGTATCTGTTAACATCTGTTATTACATTACTATTTACTTATGCAATTTACTGTGTTATATTAACATGTAGGGGTTTAGATTCATTCAAAAAGGCTAGAGGAACGGTCCCAAGGAAAAAGAACCAGCCAATAAATTGGCAGAACGTACAAGTAAGTTCCCGACTCCAATGTATATACTATTGATGTGAATTGTGCTTAGTTGTATTATTTTGTATGTTTCAATTTATAGTGCGCTACACAAGACAATGGTTGGGCATGTGCATACTATGTGATGCGATTTATGCATATGATTATCAAACATGCCGCATTGGACATCGATACCATACATGAGGTATTATATATAGTCTCATTAGTTAGTATGAAATATATCAATCTTATTTTTAATTTATTACTTATATATATACATCATTCTCTTTGCAGGTGTTTAAAACTGACCACACTATAGGTAAACGCTTAAAAAATATACATGCTCCATATACGATGGAAGCATTAAATGAAATAAGAGAAGAATGGGCAAAAGCCATACAAGCAGTGGCAATTGTAAGATATAATTGGGATGTTGATAGCGATACTGAATGATACTTTGTAAATGAATATTTCTAAATGTTAATACATGTATTTGAATGTTTCTATATGTGTGAATGTGAGAATTGAATTGATGTCTGAATGTATCTACTTGTGTGAAATTTTTTTTGTTAATTTTGCAGGTTTGTGGCTTGTTTGTAGGCTGATATCAATGGATGACGTAAACCTGCAGTTCAGAAAACTGAACTGCAGGTTCTCATCCTGCTGACCAGCCACAGCAGGCCTGCAAACTGATATGAAAAAAAAATAGATATAGGCGTCGGTTATTTACAGAAAACCGTCAGTAAAGACCTATAGCGTCGGTTTTTTGAACAAAACCGACGCCTAATGTGGCCACGGCCGTACTTAAAACCGACGCCTAATGTGGCCACGGCCGTACTGGAAATGGCGTCGGCTGTTAGTGTAAAACCGACGCCTATAATACATATAGCGTCGGTTGTTTAGTTGATCACCGATGCCAAATGTGTCGCGCCACAGAAAACAGCGTCATCTAGGACACTTTCTGCGTCGGTTACCAATTAAACACCGACGCTATATTCCATATAGGCGTCGGTCTTTTAGTAGATAACCGACACAGAATGTGTCCTAGATGACGTCGTTTTCTGTGGCGCGAACCCTTTTGGCGTCGGTTTTCTATAAACAACCGACGCATGTACGTTAAATAGGCGTCGGTTAAAAAACCGACGCCGAAGTGTTCGACCTTTAGCGGCGCCCACATAGGCGTCGCTCGGAAACCGATGCCAAAGGGGGTTAAACAACCGACGCTAAAAGGCATTTCTGTAGTAGTGATCGTTTCCTTTGGAAATAAATTTCTTTTCTAGGAACACAGCATCCCTGGAAACAAACACTTTGTTGTCAGTTGGGAGGAATATGTAATATCCCTTGGTCTCCTTAGGATATCCTACAAAATAACATTTATCAGATCTAGGGCCTAGCTTGTCAGGAAACATTTTCTTGGCATATGCCTCACATCCCCAAATTCTCATAAAAGACATATTGGGACGCTTCCCAGTCCATATCTCATATGGTGTCTTTTGAACCAATTTAGATGGTACTCGGTTAAGTGTAAACACAGCAGTTTCAAGAGCATAACCCTAGAAGGAAATCGGAAGATCAGCAAAACTCATCATTGATCGCACCATATCAAGTAACATGTGATTCCTTCTTTCAGACATACCATTATGCTATGGTGTTCCAGGCGGAGTCCATTGTGATACGATACCACGGGCTCACAGAAGGTCCTCAAACTCTTGGCTTAAGTATTCTCCTCCTCGATCGGATTGAAGTGCTTTAATACTTTTACCAAGTTGGTTTTGTACTTCATTCATGAAATCCCTGAACCTTTCAAGGGTTTCTGACTTATGTTTCATCAGGTACACATAGACATACCTACTGAAGTCATCAGTGAAGGTAATGAAATATTGATACCCACCTCTGGCATTAGTTCTAAAAGGCCCACATACATCGGTATGTATGAGTCCTAATAGATCACTAGCTTTCTCACCTTTACCTAAAAAGGGAGTCTTTGTCATCTTACCCAACAAACAAGATTCACATGTCTCTATTGATTCATAATCAAAAGAGTCTAGATAACCATCTTTATAGAGTCTAGAGATGCGCTTCTCATTTATGTGTCCTAGACGACAATGCCAAAGATATGCTTTGTTTGAGTTGTTGAGTTTTTTCCTTTTGGTGTTTACATTGTATATACTTGTCTCTAGATCTATCAAGTATAGACCATAAGACATTGGGGCACTGCCATAAAAGATCCCATCTTTTGAAATGAAACAATTTCTATTCTTAATAAGAAATTCAAAACCATCCTTGTCTAAATAAGAAATAGAAATGATATTCCTATTTATGGCAGGAACATAATAGAAGTTCTTCCACTCAATTATTAGCCCACTAGGCAAAGTTAACTCATAGGTTCCTACAGAACTAGAGGCAACCCTTGCCCCATTGGCAACACATAGTTCAACCTCACCTTTCCCCAAAGGCCTACTCCTTTTAAGATCCTTCACATTTGAACAAATGTGAGATCCGCATCTAGTATCAAGTACCCATGACAAAGAAGTAGATCTCTATCTCTCGCTTCTTCTTCCATCGTTCCTTCCATCCTCTCCATGTTTTGAGCACAGAAGACTTTGATGTTGGTTTGGCAAGAGAACCCTTCTCTCCCTCACCTTTATCCTTGGACTTTGTTCCATTGATCTTTATCAATGAATTATCCTTCTTCTTATTTGTCTCAAACAGTGCATTAAGCGTACATAGAGTGGATTCAAAGACTACTGATATATCTGGATTGTGCAGAACACTTCTCACAATCCCTAACCAGTTATGGAATTTATTCTCAATTAATTTTCCCATTTTAAAAGATGATTCTTTTGCCATTCTATAAGAGAAAATTGCATTTTTCAAAACTCCTTTTGATTTGATTTGATTTGCATAAAATTTGATGATAGTTAATTAGGCCTTTAATTAATTACCGCTCCCACTATTTTGATTCAAATTGACATCCCTCACTATCATTTTGGAAGATTACAGCGTACAATCTTCTAGTGGGTCCAAGATCCATATTTCATCCAATCATGAGTCAGCTTTGGCTGATCGCCCATAATATAGATTATTTAGGTAGCCAACACTTGTCAATTGCATCTTATGCAACTCTCGGATGGATGAAATGTGCAACTCATTTCCATTCATCTTGTGCCTCTGGGCTTAGACGCTCTAAGAATCACTAGTTAAGTCTAAACCAAAAGCTGACATGGTAAACATGCATCCTGCTTTGGCAGATCCTACATGTCTACCCTTCACACTTCTGTAAGATGGACGGCGCACGACGCTTTGGCATAACCTATGCTTGGTCGATCGAGTTTTTCATGTGTGTCGCTAATGGAAGGTGTATAAGACTTAATATTTAATGAGGGATTTGGTTTTTATAGGTACATATACATATCCAATCACCACAATATATAGTATGTATCATATACATGCTACATCCCACAGAAAACATGTGAAATGATAAAAGCGATGATTATGGCCATCCTAATGTGATTCCTCAAGCCAAGAGGAATCACGATCATCTAGGTCCACATTACATGCAATATGTACAAGATGAACTCTGTGATTCTCCGTTCTGGGTTTGATCAACTCATCTCCATGATTGATCAGCTCGTCATCAGGCCGGTCGGTTGGGTGCCATCAGTTGATCGATTGGCTCCTCCAACCGATCGGTTCACCTGATCGTTGTGCATCTCCTCAGGGCCTCCACCCGCTCGTCTCGCTCCTCAAACTGGTCATCTGGAATGCCAACCGATCGGGTCGTGCCTTGAACCAATCGTCTCAGTCATCGTCAGGTTGTCTGCCGTTCTTTGACATAATAAGAAATAAAAGTTCTATCTTATTTACATTTGAATTGAGAAACCCCGAGTTACATTCCGGGGGAGCAAAGGTAGGAAAGAAATCTTGAGTTATCTCGAGTTACATTAAGAAAATGAGGTAGGGAATCGGTGCGCAGACCGAGATGCAAGCAACCACATTCAACCAAGCACACATACATCGGGTTTATTGGCCATAACCACGCTATACATCCACCACAAAACTCATTTAAGGGAGACGTGTATCGAGTGCATTCATATTACATATCATATATGTATATTGGGATTTGTGGATTTAGGATTAGACATGCATAAAGCCAATTTTATTCGCATCGTATGCAATAAATAAAGGAGACAAACCAAAATCGATCACATCGATAATCCTAAAGTATAGAGCAGTTGACGTGGCTCTGATACCATTGTTGGGTTTTAGAGGAGGCAGAGATGGCAGCGGAAATAAAAAAAGTCTCCCCAAACCCAGTATAAAGGAATCACGTCAACATCTATACAATAGGAAGGATGGTATGTAGAGACATACCTTGTCCTGAGGCTTGCTCAGTGACGTTACCACGCGGCTTGCACGGTCTTCACCTCCAGTCTTGGACGGTGTCTGTGCAACTCCTGGTCACCGGGACTGTCGGGATTGATAGCTATCCTCCGAGCGGTAGAAGTCTCCTGCCTCTGCAGTCGTCTACATAGACTGCCTGGAACTCCGGTCGCATTGTCTCACAAGCCACTGGAAGGATTCGTACCCTCCTGTCGGTGTACTAGTCATCGACACACTCTCCTGCCACCAGTCACTTTTCTACATTTGTCTTTCCCTTTTTGTGCCTCCCTAATCGGGTAGCACTTGCTCGGGCTCTCCTAGTTACCACAACCAGAGAGAACGACAACTTTGCAGAGCAACTGGTGTTCTGAGTTGTACTGTTTGAGAAGCCCCCAATACCCCTATATATAGGAGGGTCATGGGATAGGGTTCTCTACCCCGGGCAATGCGGGATTAAAGCAGGAGTAGAAGGATTTGATATTTTCCACAAAATCTGACAAACCGTGCCAGTTGAACCGATCGGTTCAGCCCTGAACCGATCGTATGGGCCCTTGAGCCGATCGGTTCAAGAATGAGCCGATCGGTTCGTGGTCCTGGTCCAACTCAAATTGTCTTTCCATGTTTGTTTCCAACTAATCAACTATTAGTCCTTGTCCAAATAAAATTTGAACAAGTGAAACAAACTCATTTGGTCACCCGACCAGTTCAACAATGTGAACCAATCGGTTCATTGACCTGAGCCAGTCAGCTCACCAGTCTGAGCCGGTCGGTTCATCTCTATGAGCTGATCGGTTGGGGCAGCAGATCAGTCAATTGTAGTTTCAATCAATCCAATACTCTAATCATCTGATCCAACACCTTGAACACTATGATTTTGAGCTATCAATCGATTGGGTGTTTAATTGAACTACTAAACTCCTTTAGTAATCAGACCAAACAAGATTTATGGAGAAACTCCTCTTCCAGGAACATGTCCTAGTGTGTGTGACCCTACAGGTCCATTTCACGTTGGTAGTGAAAGTCCATAACACTTATGACTTCACAAGCAAAGAGCGGTGCCTAGTCACACATCAGTGCTACCCAAGTGAAATAGAAAGTTGGAGAACAACTTTCAATCCTACAATCCGTGAATGGTGTTACAGTGAATGTATAATTCCTTTGTCACTAACGTCCTGGATGAACTCAATGCATGGTACAGTCATCCTTTCAACGTTCATACATTTCCTTGATCTCAGAGAAGACTGGGTGAGATGTGTATGACATCAATATCACATATTGATGTACATATGCATGTGCATGCCTTTCTCAATCCTACTCATCAAGTGTCCATGGACATCAAACTCCCTTAGGATGGACAAATCCCATATCTATCACTCACCCCTCAAAATCCCCTTGTGTCAAAGTCACCCAATCATCACCTTTATAACAAACCATGTTTTAGGACTGTGTTTGATGATGTCAAAGTGTACCCAATGACATGTGTTGAGTGTAGTGATTTTAGGTCAAAAAATCACACTCATCACCATCATTGTGAGAGCTGACTGTGACTACCAAATCATGGTTCCATGTGTCACTCTCACGGTGGGTCTATCTGGTACACTTGTTCTCTAACAAGTACCTATGTGCTTGGTTTGATATCATTATATCATGACTAATGAGATTCTGTCATCAACCAACACACAATCTAGTCTTTAGTGTTATTGATGTCTATGGTTATTTCCATAATAACAACCGACTAGGGACTGAACAAGAAAGTATAATCTTAACATTTGTATGATCTCATCATTTAGGTCCTCAACCCAAAAGCATACTTCATCGAGTAAAACAATTATTTAGACATCTATCATGTTACACTATCATCTTAGAAACGGTTAAAACATATAGATTGGAAATTGCCTTTATTATTATTCAAATCATTTACAAAGTATCTCATTACAATCATCACATGACTTGCTCTATGGGCATACATACCAACAACATCATCTTAATGAAGCGGTGACTGACACAACCTTCTTACAGAGCTTCTTATATCCCGATACTGTCTATGGTGGTTATCATCACAACTTTCATAGGACGATAACTGTCCCCATATATCACTTTGACTGAACACACACGCTCTCATAAGACCCTCTAGTCTGGATCATGCTAACCATCAGTTAGAGGTGATAAGTTGTACTAGCATTGAGTTCTTCATGTATCTACTTCCACCTCATGGAAGTGAATCTTTAGGTCATACTCAAGAACCTTTGAACTCGCATCATGGTGCAGTTGAACGATCTCTCTCTCTCTTACATGTAGTTCAACCTGGTCTATCTCTTGACAGTACTCCCTCTTTCTCTTAGATTATGTCATCTAGGTAAAGCGATCTTACCATAACTCATATTGCATCTTGACCTTCCTTGGTCCATGGGAGACTTACCACAACATTCATAGTGATGAACTCCCATTCCCTCTCAGGGACTCTTTATCCTCTATATCAACTCACTGGGTTACTGGTGTCTGTCCTTTACCTCCTGGCATGCATGGTGACAAGCCACATGCAACTTCATCTTAGGTATCCAAAGTACTACTGCCACTTACTATCTTAGTAGTACCACGTTGTATGATGAACTTTAAATCATGATCTCCTATATGTCATGATTCCTTAACGTTGATCCCTCATAAACCCTAAAACACTCTAGTCGGGGTTTCATCACCTTTTCCATAGAAGTGCATCTGAGGTTCTACAACCATCCTTTTATCACATCAAGGCCTAGGTTGGCTAACCAAACAACCACTAACTTGATCAACAGATCTCGTTACATCTGAGTGTTAGCCAAACATATCTCCTTTTTCAAACTGAGGGTTAACCTAACAACCTCTTCTAGCCTCTAGCTAAACTAGGCAGTTGCATCTCAACTAGAGCATCCATTACCACCTCACATCCTTATGTATAAGGTAAAGTTGAAGACATACACCTCCATGTATTCCACTTATTATCTCATCTCAAACTCTAAGTCTATCTTCATCAAGAAAACTCTGAGCTCATCCTCTTAGTTTTCGAACTCAACCTTGTATGGCTTGCAAATTCCACATAGCTCATGATAAAACATCCTCATAAGATGACTACCTTAGTTCTTTTAGTGTTTGTACAACATCCACACGTCTTACACTCCACAAGGGTATGTTATTATCTCCATCCTCATGCATCATAGCAATGTTTCCACTCACACATTCTTTATCCTTGGTGTATGGCATGCATATTGTTCTATCTCTCACTCCCATAACAAGAGGAAATAAGCATTTGACGGTCGTCCAAACACAAAGTTCTTCCTATTCCAAGAGTAGAGATGGTACATCCCACATTGCCAGTACACATTCAAATCTAAGTTAAAATGTGCAACATATGTCTCTACATCACGATCATCTTGACATCAAAGTTACTTCCCTGGAAAACTGATCTCGAACCTACTCGGGTCCACACACAATCCTTGGTCATCTCCTCTAGGTCTGTAGGGTGCCAGAACTTTTGGGGTCATCCCTCTTCCCTTATGCATCAGAGAGTGCCCTCCTCATTTGCCCCTTAGGTCCCATGAGTTCATGAAGGTGATCAATCTCCTAACCCATGGCCCTCAGACAATGATAGTTGTTACCTCCCGAACCTATGGTCATGTGCAACTAGGGAATTAGGCAACTCCTAATTCCATCGGTCTTATCCCTACCTGACCCTAGGATAGACTTAGGATTCTAACATAGTATGTATCCAACTTGAAACCTTACCCAAGTCTCCATCATCTCTCTCAGCATTTGTGGTCTGACTTACGTCCTTTCATAGGGGTCATGGCGACCTATCTACCTCAGTCAGGCCCCATACCAGTTACCTCCATGGTAACACATCCACATGCACTCAGAGATGATCATCTATGGGTCTACAGGTTCACTCTTATACTATGTACTCTCCACTTAGCTTCTCAAGATTCTATGAGACCTCTTAGGGTTTCCTCAAACCCAAAAAAAAGTTGATTCATACCCTATAAAAGGGTCCTCTCCCAAGATGGGAGGAAACTATCTCTTGATAGCAATAAAGGTCACAAACGTCCTAGGATTTGTATGAGCATGCTTAGTCCTATCAAGCTACTAAGGCATGTAGCCCACAAGCAGACCACCTTCTAAACCATGCTAGGTCTCTGTGGTAGGTCCTACTTGTTTCTATTCCTTCACATTGAACCAACATCATATGTCACCAACCTATATGTGAGAGGTTCATCAAACATAGACCTTAGTCTCAGGGATCTCCTTTTCCTCTAAACATGAGGAGTTCCATGCTCGAATCTATAGAAACTCAAATCTCATCATGAGCATCAGGTGCACCAGGTACTACTACTTCCCCTCTTAGATCTAGGGACCCTAGGTTCACCTCTTTATACGACAGTTGTCCAACCGCATGCTCAACCTTTTAACCACGTACCAAACATGTACAAGGTATAACATGTATATCCTATCACCATTCCACTTGAACAACACTTCAGAGTGGAGTCCTCCTCAAGGACAACCAACTAGGTATAAGGCCTCACAACTTGTTACTAAACCTTTTTAGGGTTTAAGGAACTCTTCTTCCTAACCCTAGAAGGTAAACACCTATACCATAGGCACATAAGTACCAGCGGCCTCATCCTCCCTCTAGGGTTTGGTTCCTCTAAAGGCAACCAAGATACCATCAGTCTCCAGGGATCATGCATGAGGTAACCGCAACCATCCACTTAGGTCGCATCATCCTCAACTCCCCATTGTTCCTCCTATCTTAGATTCTAAGCTTCCAACCTTCTTGCTTGGGTCCTACTGTCTATCTCTATAGCTAACCCTACAAACAACCTTACTACTAGAGGTCCTATCTCCATGAAGGTGGATCAAGCTCACAAGAATACCCATATATGAGTGAAACCTATGTTTACCTAAGATTATCCATAACTCTTCGTGCTTATCTCATAAGCTATCCAACATGCCCTTCCGACCTCGGTTTTAACCTACTGCCAGTACTACTGATGTACCCTGGGTGCATGTTATTCCATGCTCATATCATCCCATAGGATTTCTATAGGGTCATCACTAACCTCATCAATGAAGGGGTTATCATTCACCCTAACACGCACGACCCTACCAGGGTTGGGTCACCCAAAAGGCACTAAGTCAACCAACCTCACATAGCTCATAT
The DNA here is from genome assembly GCA_963693085.1 of Alisma plantago-aquatica. Taxonomy (NCBI): domain Eukaryota; kingdom Viridiplantae; phylum Streptophyta; class Magnoliopsida; order Alismatales; family Alismataceae; genus Alisma; species Alisma plantago-aquatica. The sequence continues at coordinate 1,373,686,771 of OY856412.1, read as the reverse complement.
TTCTCATAGGTATCCAAAACTAAAATCATGTCAACCCACACACATGGTCGGCCATGGCATCTAACTCATCATGCCATCTCTCTCTCTAACCACCACTTCGGGTTAGGGTTAGCATCATCCTCATAAGATGTGACAGGTCTCCACCTTTAATGGAGGTCTCTTCCTCCAAAACCAACTCTACTTCATCCTCCTGACAAGAATGTCTAACCTCAGGTCTCTCCTGAGGGCATGACAACACATGTCATACGACCTAAGCATGCAACTAATCTTTAGTTTATGCTTAAACTATTAAGCTTATGTCCATGACATCTTGTTTACATGCTTTTCATTAATTTTGGTAGAGGATTCCTTAATCTTATCATGCATACCCTATCCTCAAGAGGGTGAGGGAGAGAGAGAAAACCCTAAACCTTATTATCTTAATAGAATTAGGGTTGAGAAGGGATGAAAATAGATGAGAGAGTCCTAAAGGTATCTTATTTCGAATCAGATCCTAAGACATTGGCTAGGCACTCACACAGATCCGGGAGTCCTCGTATTCCGACTAGCGGTGCGGAGGAAAATATTACCAGCCCCCAGATGTGATCCTTTTCTACACACCTCTGTCTTTCAGAAAATCCTCTAATAACTCCCTTGGGTTCTACAGAGTTTGTAAAATTTAATAATTACTAAAGATTAGATGAGGAACCAGGGTTCTGATACCAAATGTAACGACCCCGCCTCCCAGTACACCCCCAATTAAGGGAGACCAAGAGGTTAGAGTCGTTATCCCAATTAACCGGATCAAAGGTTTGACAAATAATCAATAATAATTATAAAATTCTACCAAACTATACTGAAAGCTGATATAAAATAAAACTTTGCATACCTTTTGAAAACTTTGGATATCTACTTCTATCCACAGCTTGAATCTATTCTATCTAATCTTCCTCACACTTTATTTCTTATTTCCACAATGTGTCACTTTACTATTTGTTCTTTTCAGGGTTGTACCTAAAATGCCAACAAACAAAACGTCAGTCAGCATAAATGAATATGTCAGTATGTGGGGACAACCAAAATTTCACAAATATGGCTAACAATCTAAATATCACAATCAAGTTAATTAACAAGACAATTTACGCTTTCAATGTGACATTCTCCACCGCTTTTTCCCTAACCCTGGAATACCCTCTTTAGGGTTTCTCTTTTGCCATTGACTTAAGGCCACCTTCTCAATCCCGAGCTTGGTGCTTGGGGTCACCTCTCATGGCACCCATTAGTCATGCAACAAAGACCACCTTCTCAATCCCAAGCTTGGTGTATGGGGTCACCACTCATGGTACCCATGGGTCTTCCCTCCTGGGCTTGACCTTTTTGCATCATCCATCAGGGTGGCATGTAGGTGCGAGAATACACACTTATATTATAATTGTGATAATCATAGTGACTTTATGATTTGCAAGTATGAACATCCAAATTGATAGGTTGCATTTAATGCGATTAATCATCCGGAAAACCTTTGGGAAACTAATGTGATTAACCATAATTAACCACATACCTGATCCAGAGCAACTTGATGTCCAAGCAATAATGATAAAGAACAATCAAACAAGCAATCAACAATATCCTAAAATTAATGCAATACATCCAAGTGTTATAGTTTATTCAAAACATTCTCAAGACAGACTTGGATTCCACCCTAAGATTTCTAGGCCAACTTTAGGGTTTTATTAGGGTTTTAGCCTCCATAATGCATTTATCACTTTTAATGCTCTTTTAGTTCACAAACCCTAATTTCAACATCATAACCCCAATTAAAGTCTATTATTTCTCTTTTATACTAAAACAAGCCAAAGTTGCACCTGGAAGCGGGGCAGAGTCTACATCTAACCAATCCGCATCATATGATGAAATCTTTGTTGGATAAATTGGATATTATGATAAATCCCTTTGTTTCGATGATGACAAACATTTCATTCTTATTAATCTAACGAACTACTTTAGTGTGCAGGAACAAGGTGATGACAAAGTTCTAGGGACTCTATACGCTTGAATGTTTGTAAATGTCATGCAATGTAATCATTTGTAAACTTGTACAAAAATATAATGTACAAGTACTTAGACTTCATGTAAATCAAGCGTTAGATCTCCCTAGCTAAACACCACACTTAGTTAGGTCATCTCCTTCAAATAGGATCACATATGCACACTCATACACATACTTAGTGGTTTAATTAAAAGATTGAAAACAGGGTCACTCTCGGTCGACCACACTCCTCGACCGAGACACTCTCGGTCGACAAACTTCTCGACCGAGAATGACCCAAGTAGTCGTTAGACACAGCTGACAAAGTAGTTGGCAGTTGCAAATGAACGTTGATCCAGAGAGCCTGTCGGTCGACAAAACTTCGACCGAGTAGGTATCTCGGTCGACAAATTGTCGACAGAGATGGTCTCTGACAGCAACTGCAGAATAAAGTAACTAGCCGTTACTAATGCACCTAACTTATATCTAACGGCTAGTTAACCACTTAGAAGCCCCTAGAAGTTGTCTAGAACGTCCTTAAGTATCCATAGGCCACTCCTATAAATAGGACATGCCTTAGGACACCAAAATACACCTAAGCTACACTTGTGCTATACTTGAGCTTGAATACACACTTGCAATCTGTTTTAGAGCAATAGAGCAATTCCTACACTTGCCATTCATTCCTATTGCTCCCATTTCGTGTTCTATAGGCTAGTATCTCCTATCCACTACAATCACATTGTCATACACATTGGTTAGGAGATCTATACGCTTGATATAGGCAAATCAAGCCTTGTGCTTACAACGGTATTGTAATTTCTGTTTTCTTTCTTGTTCCTTGTTATCTTTTGTACTCTCCTTGCTACTCCTAGGGTTGGAGGCTGCGGATTGGAGAGGGTTGACTTCTCAGGTGGAGAAGGGGACTTCAAGCTACTTCAAGAAGGCTATCGCACGGGAAGCTACTTCAGAAGGCTGGTGCAACGGGAGTTGGTGCATCTACTTCAAGGGAAGGCTGCTTCAAGGTTGGGCGATTACTTCTAGGTGAAGGCTGCTTGAAGGGTTTGGAAAAAGAAATTGTATTTTATGTAAAGTCCTTGCGAGGTAATAAAATAAATTTCTTTTCAAATCCCGGTTGGGTAAGCAACCGGGTAGTGGACTGACGGCTATAGTATTTGCTATAGTTGGAACCACTCTAAACCCTGTGTCTCCTTGTCCAATATTTTCATTGTGGTTGTTTGAGTTAATTAATTATTAAATTATCTATAAAACTCTATTCACCCCCCCTCTAGTAGTTTTCAGTTGGTATCAGAGCAAGGCTTCAAGGAACCCTAACAAGGTCTTGAAGAAATGGGGGATGGAGTGCTCAACAACCTCAACATTGAAGGAACACTTGTTGCTAGGCCTCCGGCGTTCGATGGAACAAACTACCAATATTGGAAGAGAATGATGCAGTTCTATTTTCAAGGCATCAACTGGGATCTATGGAGGATAGTGTCTACTCCATATGTGCTTCCTCAAAATGACTTTGCGGAATGGGATGCAAACACGGTAAAACAGGCCCAAATGAACGCAAAAGCTGTAAGCATTTTATATTGTTCTATTTCAGTAGGAGAATTTAATAGAATATCTAATTGTGATACAGCTTATGATATTTGGAATAGACTATCTATAACTTATGAGGGTACAACCCAAGTCAGGAATTCCAAAGTTAGCATGCTTAAAACGAAATTTGAACATTTCCGTATGGATCCTAATGAGTCTATTAGTGAAATGTTTTCAAAATTCTCTACTATTGTTAATGGTTTAAGTGCCCTAGGAAAACCTGTTCCTGAGGAAGATCAGGTATCAAAAATTCTTCGATCACTTCCTCCGAAATACAAGTCAAAGGTGACAGCCATTGCAGAAGCAAATGACCTCACTCGACTCAAAATGGAGCAACTCATTGGCAATTTAGAAGCTCATGAGGCAGATCTAGAAGAGGAAGAAAGAAGAGAACAAGAACGTCAACATGTGAAAAGGAAGGACATTGCATTCAAAGTTTCAACTAGAGACAATCATGACACAAGTGAAGATGATAGTGAAGAAGAAACTCTCGTTGTAAATGGTAAGCAATATAAAAGTTTTAAGACTAACAAAACTTCTAGTGTTTCTTCTTCCAGGTGCTTCGAATGTGGTAAGAAAGGACATATGAAAAGTGATTGTCCAACACTCAAGAAAGGGAAGAAATCATCTCACAAAAAGAAAGAAAAAGCATATCGAGCTGCATGGGATGATTCAAGTGATGATAGCGATGATGAAGAAGTAGAATGCCTCATTGCTACAACAAATGAAGACGAAGAAGAGGTAAGTCTTTATGATCTACCAAAAGAAGATATAATTGCTAGTCTTCAAGATACTCATCAGAAATATATTGAGTGCAAGAAGAAACTTAAGAAAGCAAATAAAGATTTAAATGCTAAACTTCTTGCTCTTGTATCCGAAAATGAAAATCTCAAAAAGGAAAATGAAGATAATGTTCTTAAGTTAAAATCGGTAGAAGCTAATTGTAATCTTCTTTCCTTAGAAAAGTCAAATTTGCAAACTCAAGTGAATGATCTTCAGAAACAACCTATTCTATGTTCACATTTAGATTATGATGAGGTTGTCAAAGAAAGAAACTTTCTAGTATTCAATTTAGATCAGGCAAAGAAAGATATTGCTAAGTTACAAAGAAATGTAAATGAGTTAAGAGGAAATGACATACTTGAAAATATTCTGAAAATTTCCTCTAGTTATAATGGAAGAAGAGGATTAGGATACGATCCAAGGAGAATAAAACCCAAAAGAGTCCAAGCATCCAAGACTAAGATTATGTTTGTACCTAGGAACACAACTCCTAGAAATGAAGTTGACTCCATCAGCTGTCATTATTGCATACGTCTTGGACACTATTCATTTTCATGCCCATTTAAGAAAAAGAAAGATGAGTTAGCTTGGATTCCTAAAACTTAGTAGCTTAAAAATAAATAGTTGAGATTTGACCTAAACTGATTCTTGATATCATAATGTCTTATCTCAACACAATTGAGCTCTACTTTGTATATTTCTTTTTGCTTGAAAACGTTTTCTGAACACTTTTCATAAACTTGGTCGGTCGAGGTATTGTCGACCGAGTGAACCTCGGTCGAGAAGCTGTCGACCGAGCATGTCACTGTTTTTCAGAATGTTGTAAAATTGTTGCATTCTTGTGAAATTAATTAAAATTGTTGTCTATTTGTGGTTAATGACTGTACAATAAAGCATAAGATATGGAAATTATCTTTGAGAAATTATGTGAAATTAATTTGGTCAAAGAAAACTAAAATTATGCTTAGTTTTAAAGAAAATTTCTGTTTTTACATGCTTTTATTGTTCTATCATTACATAAGAAAGCAAAAGGATTTATTGATGTTTTATATCTTAGAAATGCTTCCAAAGAATAAAATGTTTTCAATTGAAATCTTTAAAAGACTTGAAATATTCATTATGCTTTCATGCTTAGTATCACTTAAACATGCATCAAAATTGATTGGAAATCTGCAATTTTTGCCTCTTGGTTAAAAACAAAACTTAGCCAAGGGGCACTATGGTCGTAGTCAAGGGCGACCTAAAATAAGCTTTGACAAAATGCTTATTTGGATATTATTCTATTGTACTTGATCTTAGTATACTTTTGATGAAGGTCAAAATCAAAATTTAAAATCATGTGTGACCTTAAAAGCCTTAAAATTGCTTAAATTGTAAGATTAAGGGGGAGCTTATAAAATCAAATTTGTTTATTTGAAGTTTACATAAACATTTTGAAGTTTGCTATGACCTTCGTATTCTTAAAAGTAACTTGTATGAAAAAGAATTTCATCAAAATAATATATTTTGCTCTTAAAGGAAATCTCTAGACAAATCAGGGCTTAACATCCCTTGTATTTGGTTAGAGACATCTTCATATATTCTAAAGATTAAAAGGACTCTCATATCATTTTCAGGGCTTAACATCCCTTGTAAAATGGGTGAGAAATCAATATACATATGCCATGAACTTAACATGATCTCATATCATTTCAAGGCTTAACATCCTTTGCAAATGATTGAGAAATAAATTGTGGCTAAATTGGACAAAAATAATATAAAATCTAGGTTCCTAATAGGATATCTAATTAAGGGGGAGCATAATATAAAATTAAGGGGGAGAAGAAAAATAAAATATTCAAATTGGATATCTTTTTGAAATGACAAAGGGGGAGAAAGAATATAAAATCAAAAATATAAATGAGTTTCATCTTGATGGCCAGCACTCACTTGCAATATAAGAAAGGCTACAAAAGGTAATCTTCAGGTATGAAACTCACATCTTTTATATTTCCTTATCTCATATTTAGGAAATGTTTGTCATCTTCAAAAAGGGGGAGATTGTTGGATAAATTGGATATTATGATAAATCCCTTTGTTTCGATGATGACAAACATTTCATTCTTATTAATCTAACGAACTACTTTAGTGTGCAGGAACAAGGTGATGAAAAAGTTCTAGGGACTCCATACGCTTGAATGTTTGTAAATGTCATGCAATGTAATCATTTGTAAACTTGTACAAAAATATAATGTACAAGTACTTAGACTTCATGTAAATCAAGCGTTAGATCTCCCTAGCTAAACACCACACTTAGTTAGGTCATCTCCTTCAAATAGGATCACATATGCACACTCATACACATACTTAGTGGTTTAATTAAAAGATTGAAAACAGGGTCACTCTCGGTCGACCACACTCCTCGACCGAGACACTCTCGGTCGACAAACTTCTCGACCGAGAATGACCCAAGTAGTCGTTAGACACAGCTGACAAAGTAGTTGGCAGTTGCAAATGAACGTTGATCCAGAGAGCCTGTCGACCGAGTAGGTATCTCGGTCGACAAATTGTCGACCGAGATGGTCTCTGACAGCAACTGCAGAATAAAGTAACTAGCTGTTACTAATGCACCTAACTTATATCTAACGGCTAGTTAACCACTTAGAAGCCCCTAGAAGTTGTCTAGAACGTCCTTAAGTATCCATAGGCCACTCCTATAAATAGGACATGCCTTAGGACACCAAAATACACCTAAGCTACACTTGTGTTATACTTGAGCTTGAATACACACTTGCAATCTGTTTTAGAGCAATAGAGCAATTCCTACACTTGCCATTCATTCCTATTGCTCCCATTTCGTGTTCTATAGGCTAGTATCTCCTATCCACTACAATCACATTGTCATACACATTGGTTAGGAGATCTATACGCTTGATATAGGCAAATCAAGCCTTGTGCTTACAACGGTATTGTAATTTCTGTTTTCTTTCTTGTTCCTTGTTATCTTTTGTACTCTCCTTGCTACTCCTAGGGTTGGAGGCTGCGGATTGGAGAGGGTTGACTTCTCAGGTGGAGAAGGGGACTTCAAGCTACTTCAAGAAGGCTATCGCACGGGAAGCTACTTCAGAAGGCTGGTGCAACGGGAGTTGGTGCATCTACTTCAAGGGAAAGCTGCTTCAAGGTTGGGCGATTACTTCTAGGTGAAGGCTGCTTGAAGGGTTTGGGAAAAGAAATTGTATTTTATGTAAAGTCCTTGCGAGGTAATAAAATAAATTTCTTTTCAAATCCCGGTTGGGTAAGCAACCGGGTAGTGGACTGACGGCTATAGTATTTGCTATAGTTGGAACCACTCTAAACCCTGTGTCTCCTTGTCCAATATTTTCATTGTGGTTGTTTGAGTTAATTAATTATTAAATTATCTATAAAACTCTATTCACCCCCCCTCTAGTAGTTTTCAATCTTTTTCCTGGAGAAACTCTTTGAGACTAAATTAGCATTGGGAGTGGTATCCCTAAATGAAATGGAGGGTATCCCAGCAATTGATATAGAACCAGAGGCAGAAGAAGAGCTGATTAGGTCGTAGCATTTCGCCGTGGTGGTGAGATTGATAGGCACCAACATCAGATACATGACACTCAGGGATAAACTAAAGCTTCTTTGGCAAATCAAGGGTCGTTTCAACATGTTTGAACTCGAACACGAGCACTTTGTTGTGCAGTTATCATGCCAGCAGGACTTCGATACAGCCTTGGTTGGAGGGTCGTGGAAAATTTTTGGATGTAATGTAATAGTCTGGGAATGGTATCCTAATTTCAAGCCCACCAAAGCACTTCCTAATTATATAGTCACATGGGTGAGGATAATTAATCTGCCACTTCATCTATATGTAAACACCATTTTCCAGTATATAGGGTTAGCTCTGGGTTGCCTGGTCAAAGTGGACAGCCACACGAACAACAGATCAAGAAGTCGCTTTGCTAGACTTGCAGTAGAAGTGGACACTACAAAGGACTCAGTGGCTTCAATTCTTATCAACGGAGAGGAATACGAGGTTATCTATGAGGGTCTGCCTTGGGCCTGCACCAAGTGCGGCATGGAAGGTCACGTTTCTAAATATTATACAGCTGATATCGTGAAGAAGGCTTCAACAACAAAGAAGAAATAGACGTGAACCAAAGCACAGATCAGATATTGAGGGAGGTAGATTCAGGCAGATGGCAGTTTCAAAACCAAAAAGGAGGTTCACGAAGAAGACAAGCAGTGCAGACTAATAGTAGAGCAGACAACTCGAATCGTTTTGCAGGACTGCTGGACAAGGAAGAGGGAGAAGCACTTGGCGAACAACAAGAGAGACATAATGCAATGAGGAAACATGAAGGTAGGAAAGACCAGCTAAAGTATGGAGGAAAAAGCAAGCTGCTGCATAAGGGAAGGTGAGTGGGGAGAACTGTAAGGTATTAGAAGTTGTTACCAATATATTAACAGTCGAAAACAACGAGACAAACAAAAAGAAGGACAAGGTACATAAAATGAAGGAGAAACACATAGTTGTTAACCTAGGAGTAGATCAGGTGATAAATGTAGAAGAAGAGGAGGACAATGGCACTACATAAGTTATCATGGATGAAGACTTAAATGTGAAGGAGGATGAGGTTCTAACTATTATTTCTAGACTGAAGAAGGTAAGAAAGAAGAAAGGTCTATTAGAGAAGGATAAGAATTTACTACCCAGGAAAATAGGATCCATTAATAAATTAACCACAAAAAGAAAAGGGAAAAGCACACCACCTGACCCTCCAAGCCTGCGGAGGAGGAGTCCAAGATCGAAGGCATCTAATGTGGTTATGGATGAGGCACTTGAAATAATTTTCCCAGCTGGTGAGCACTCGATGGGAGAGAAGGTGTCCATGGGTGGAAAGGCTTTAGGCGAAACTGAGGAAGGAGGAGAGGAGGTTGATACACCAGTAACCGGTGGGTGTTGAACACCTCTCAAAACCAAGAGTTAATTGTTTCCTATGAAGCTTCTATGTTGGAACGTGAGAGGTATAGGCAATAAAGATAGATGCGCTACTCTGTCGAGTTACGTACGGGAACATAAACCAGCAGTGGTGGCCATTCTCGAGCCTAGAATCAGTGGTAAAAAGGCATCAAAGACTATTAAGAATCTGGGATTTACCCACTCTTACAGGGTGGAGGCTAGAGGTTTCTCTGGAGGAATATGTTTGTGTTGGAAAGGGGAGGAACACAGTATACAGATCATCCAAAGTCATAGACAAATGTGACCTCTGAAGTGGATCCAGGTTCAACCACACAAATGCAGACTTGTACAACCTGAGAAATGGTTACATAATTAATCAAGAGGTTCAATTGCAACTAATGCAGTTTAAGGTCTATACTAGACTATACAGATTGTTGATTCAGTCATTTATGCCTTTCATGCCACTACAGACTCAATTGGCACGTGAAGCCATCCAAGCTCAAAGGAGCTTGGTTAATCATCACTCTAAAACACACTCTCTCTCTCTCTTAGATTTCTGAGAGGTTGATAGACCTAAAGTCTATCCTTAGCTTAGAAGATAATAATAATTGTAATGGTACTGATAATACCATGTTTTATTACCTTTGCTTTAGCTTGTTCTTTGTAAGCTCTTTTGGATGAAATAGTTGAAAGGTGAATCCAAAAAAATCACCATCTTTATCCTTTTAAGTTATTTCAAGATCATTGGACCCAATTATCACATTCGGTTTCTTTTTGAATTGACAACTCGTATTCCATTAATGAATATTATAATCCAATTCACACATGATCCCTATTTATCTCCAATTCCACTTTTATACACTAGGAAACCCTAATTACCAAATTAAGGGTATTTATCCACAATTAGAATCTTTTATACTCAAAATAGCTTAGAATCATCATATCTCAGCTTTATACATGAATTTGACCAATTAAAGCCATTAAGAAACATAATTAGGGTTTCAAGGCCCATTAAAGCTTATTTATGTACATGGAACCCTAAATAAATCAAATTATGCATAGGTTCATCCTTTTATATATAATGTGTATTTTTATAATCAACAGGTTAATATCATCTTTAAACATCTATATAACCCTTCCCAATTCATTAATCACCAAATATTAGGGTTTTCATTAATTAAACCATTAAAGATAGCATCTTTACATACTTTTTGAATTGCAAGAAGAATTAGGCATCAAATATAATTTCTATGTGTTCCTCTCTTCTGAGGATCAATTTTCATATATAACACTTTGATATGCGAGTCACCAATCTTTTCCTACAATTTTTGTAAGTTAATTATTTTTAAGCCAATAAGAAGGTAACACATTGACCAATTGAAACCTACTTTATTATCCACGTAGATTGGTTGATTACCTTTTTTACCCTTGATCCTTTTCACGATCGTCGGGGGTAGGGGAGTCTTTTCACTCTCTATCTTCTTCTACCTCCCGTTCTTCTCTACTTGAACTATGGCTGGCTAGGCAGTCAACGTCTTCGTTGACTTCGGGCGTCGGGGCCCCTCAGTAGTCAAAAAAGGGGCTACCACCTCCAAACCTCGCCGCCGAACTCAAAGGAAGGGCCAATTTATCCGGATGAGCAATGAATAGGGAGATAGGCCAAGATGTGCACCTGTGGCCATGGAAGGGAAACCAAGGAGGAAGAGGGGTTTTTAGATCAAATTGCTCGCAGGGGAAGCTACGTTAGGTGACACAGAGTAATTCAAAGGATTTTGTGAACTTGCAGAGAAGGGATTCATCTCCTTTTATAGTCCTAGGCTATGGCAGAGAAGTTTCTTAAGATTTAGGGGTTTCCTGTTTAGCCCTCCAACACATGGAAAACTTGGTATGTATGGGTGCGGTTTTCTCTCCAAAATCTAATGAAGTGAAATCTAGATTCGCACATTAACTATATGGAGAGGAAATCGAATCTGAAAGTTTTGAGTTATTGTTCCTCTTTCCTTTTCCTACCCTAGGTAGGTGATGGAATAGACACCATCGATCTCAGATCCAAGGGCTGTCGTTGCACGCGCCAAAGAGGAAAAATAAATAATTTAATCGTGACATTTGATGCTTTCCTCTTATGTTGTCCATACTTTAGATATTTTTATAAAATCCATATCTCCTAAACCACTCAAAAAATTAATCCCAAATTTTAAGGGAAAGTCTATAAAGACTTAATCTACTTATATTCCAAATTTGGGACTCAAAATCGAAAGTGTGAGATACTTTTCTTTATCTGCAAGTTATCTCTTAATAAGGCATATTTTATGCATATTTTCTCTCTCTTAATCTTTTATTTTCTTTGATTTTGATTCCTTTTTCCATTAGAAACTATGTGGACATGAAATCTCATCCAAGATGGATTTATTATCCATATTTCCACATATTTCTTGTAATATTATTATTATCTCATATTTCCTTTAATAAAGCAATATTTAATTGAGCTTTTCTCTTTCTTGTTGCATTATCTTTACAACATGGACTCCTTGGAACCCAAGGAACCCAAAAGGCACGAAATCCACCTTTGGGGAATATTCCTTTGCCTTTTAGAGGCTTCTACCTCTTTCTTTTCTCCATTTCTTAATTATTCATTTACTAATTGAATTTCCTTCTTCTTTTCCTTGTTATTGGGCCCAATAGCCAATAAGGCCCATGAAACAACCAAGCAAGGCTATTTACAAATGAAATTCATGCATTCAATCAAATGACATCATTACTTATTCATTTATCTTTATTAAGATAAATTGCATTTCTCATCAAAAGAACCCAAAATTGGGGTTGTAACGGGAGCTGTAGCGGGTTTCTTCCTTTTCTCCTGTATATATAATTCCATATCAATTGACTTGTATATACACGCTAACAAATTAACGTAATATAAATTTACCATACAAGATCAGTATAGACGGCATCTGTTTCGGGCCACACTATCACTCCGCCTTCTGCTTCACCAAGTGTGTCAGCATCTGGGTGGGCATATGGCAATGGTTGTTGCCTCTAATGAGGGAACACAAGCCTCGAGCTCACATGAACTGCACCATCGGGTACTGGAGTGCCATGAATCATGTGCCCTGGAAGGCATGGGTAAGCATCGGCCTCTACAACAATGAATTATTTGATTCTTAGACGGCATGACCTCAACCCCTATAAATTTACATAGAGTATTGTATATATATATATATATATATATATATATATATATATAAATATATCATCTTGAAAAGACTAGCTACTATGTCATAAAAATACTTACAGCGGACATGTTAGGTGGTTGGTCTATAAGATTACTCCCAACTACCTCTACTGTAGGGGAAGAGCGGCACAGCACATGTACTGTCTGAGTGGCAGCCTGAGATGCCTACCACTTGCTCATTGCTTCATGGAGTCTCTTATCAAGTGCTTCCTCGGCTCTCCTATCAATTAACTCATCTACCTATACATGGATAAAAGCAACTCTAGCTTTTGATTATTGAATTCCCTTTGCAATAACAATCTAAAAAAAGAATAGGTTACCTCAGCTTTTAAAAATCCCGCTTTTGGGACATGTTTGTGTTGTAATGGCACAAAGAACGCTTTTATGCCCACACCAGTTCTTGCAGCCCTAACACGTCCAGGATGCTCTGGGTCACCAAGAGCAACTGTCAATTCATCTCTTGTGCCCTCAGCGATGAACTTGCCTTGCTTCCTCTGCTTGTGAAGCTCCCGCTAATCGTCATCAATAGAAATTGGTAAGTAAACATAACAATCATCAATATCGATTGCTCTGAGAGTTGAATTTTACCATTTTTGTAGTTGCCTTAGCAGTTGTGGGCTTGGTTATATCTCCTTTCTTGTTTTGCCTCCCAGCTATCCATACAGCATGGTGAGGCAGAGGTGCGGGAGTAATAGTAGAGGACTCACCAGTCTCCTGAGTAGCAGCAGACACAGTAACAAAAACAGCCAGTAGTTTTTGGCAAACGCCTTCATAACCACTTGGACCCATCATGTGGTCATGCACATTTAGTGCATGCCTTGCTCTTTGAGCATCAATGATAGCCTTATTAGTAATCACATTGAATTGGTTAGTAACACTAAAGGTCAATCGTGAATAGGTGAATTCATAAGAATGTATATTAATTAAATTAGGAGTGATGATTAATACCTTGAATTGATCGGTATTTCTCTTGGCAACAAATTCCTCCTAGACCTTTCATTCCAGGTAGTTTCATTACTCAGTGGTTGACTTCTTCATGTTCTCAGCATCTCGTATGTATAGTCGGGTGAGATTTGTCATATAGTTCCTTAGGACCCTCCCACAGCACTGCATCACCTTTTTACGATGTAGGCTTTCATCCAGTTCAAATATACTCTACAAAATTTCATATATTTAATAGACTATTCTGCAAAATAGAATTGTAAATGATAATAACTCACACATAGTTTTTTTCATACTAAGTCTTTCTTCCCTTTAGGAACTTTATGCCAAGAAGATTCTAAATTAGGACTACAATGGCTACGAGTAAGAACGCCAAGATATGAAATAAACGAGTTGTGGTTCACTCCAACTGGATTTCTTGCATGATCAAAATCCATAGCCAGTTTTGGTCCATTGCCCCTTTGTTGTAGTAACTTGTTCATCATAGTGATGCCCCTCGCTTTTTAAAAAAAAATATGCTCATCAAGTGTCACATGGTTTTCAGGGGGTACATCCTCAACCTAAAAATTGAAAAAAAACACTTATTGGATATAACTTATAAATGGACATATAGATAGAAATATAGGATATATTTTAAAACTTACATCGTTTGGCGGTGCCTCATTGATATCCTCACCCTCACGGTAATCATCATTACAATCATCATACTCATGGTCAGCCATCTGAAAGTGTCATTCAAAAAATCATACATATAACATTTAACATCACTAGAAGATAATATAACATTGTAAAGTGCACATCGATGTAACATTCAAAAAATAAAACATATAAAAAAAATAAAAACATGCCTCTAATACTACGATCTTTTATCAATTAACATTCATTTGGTGTGATCTCTGCGCACATATAAGTCATCGTTAGCTTCAATATTTGGTGTTGGCAACCCAACTGAGAATGGACTCAAGTCATCATACTTATCGTACTACTCTTCTTCATCTATAGGATCTTCAATGAACTATCTTTTACCATGAAGAACAACCGACCATTTTTCATTTGCAGGATCATCGACATAAAATACATGTTTCGCCTGTGATGCCAATATGAATGGTTCAGCCTTCTGGCCAATCTTTTCAAAGTTCACTAATGTAAAACTCATTTCATCCACTATAACTCCTCTGGTGTTATCAACCCAATTACATTTAAAGAGCAGAATTCTAAAATCTACGTAGTCAAACTCCCATATGTCTTCAATGACACTGTAATATGACATTTTAGCTTCACATGGACTCTTATCCTTTGCACTGGTAAAAAACAATGAAGACGCTTGAAGGGTGACCCCACTATTTTGGACGACGCTCTTATCATCATGACGCTTTGTGTAATATGAGAATTTATTTATGTTAAACCCTTCATAAGACATAACATTCATTTTTGGTTTAAAGGCAAGGCATTTGATATTTTCAGCAAGATTATTTGGTGTTTGAGATAGTTGATGTAAGACTTTATCTTCAAACCACTTAACAGATGTCTTGTTATGCTCTCTAGCAAACCACATTGAATTAGTTCGAGGATATTGTTTCTTGATTAAATTGGTATGTTCCAAGATATAAACACTCACTTCATCGATGTTGTGTAAAATATACAAGTGAGCTTGTTCCAACAACTCACGGCTGATTACTTTCATCCGTGATCCGAAAATCCCTTTGCCAGAATACTCCTCAATATTCTTGTCATTTACAGGAGCATCATTACCACTCAGAAAGTCATTGCAAAAATCCATAACCTCTCTCGCCATATAACCCTCAATAATATTCCCTTCAGGCCGATAACATTTTCGAACATCACTTTTAAAAATACTCATGTATCGTTCAAAAGGATACGTCCAATGCAAGAAAATTGGTCCTAATATTTTCACTTTTCTAGTCAAGTGGACAACAAGATGTACCATGATATCAAAGAACGAAGGAGGAAAATACATCTCAACCTGACATAGGGTAACAACCACTTCTCTTTACAACTTATCGAGAGTCTCAGGATCAATAACTTTGTTGCACAGACTGTTGAAGAAGAAACAAAGTCTGGTGATTGCAAACCTGACATGCTTTGGCAATATAGATCAAATTTTCACAGGTAATATTTGTTGCATTAGAGTGTGATAATCATGAGATTTAAGACCTATCAGTTTCAGATCTTTCATTGATACCAATCTACGGATGTTGGATGAGTAACCCTATGGAACCTTAACATTAACCAAGCACTCGCAAAAAGCTTTCTCCTTTCTAGACAATGTGTGACAAGAAGGAGGTAAATATGTTCTCCGATCAGTACTAACTACTTCTGTTAATTTTATCCTTATTCCCATTTCACGTAGGTCCATTCTAGATTTGATCTCATCTTTAGTCTTACCTGGTATATTCAATAGAGTACCAATGACGCTATCATAGACGTTTTTCTCAACATGCATACATCGATACAATGCATGACTGCCAAAGAACTCCAATAAGGAAGATCCCAAAATATTGACTTCTTCTTGAATAAAGATTTGTCACTCTGTGTGGTCATGGTACATTGTGATCTCTTACCAAATTCATTAACAAAGTCTTTTACTCTTTCATAAACAACCTCCCCTGGTATAGGTTTAGGCACACTCCATTCCTCATTCCATCCATTGAACGTTATGTGCAACCTTCAGTACGGATGGAATTTTGGAAGAAACCTTTGATGACCAAGATATACAGTCTTGTCTCCATGTTTTAGTCGTATTGAATCAGTGTTCTCTTCACATATAGGACACGCTTTAGATCCTTTGACATTGTATCCAGACAAATTCCCATATGCTGGAAAGTCATTAACAGTGCAAAACAACATAGCGTGCAAATAAAATTGTCTCTCTACGTGAAGCATCATTAAGGTCATCACACCTTCACCCCAGAGTTTCTTTAAGTCATCAATCAGAGGTTCAAGATAAACGTCGATATCATTTCCAGCTTGTTTACAGTCCAATATCAATAATGACAGCATAACGTACTTATTTTTCATACACAACCAGGGAGGAAGATTGTATATAATAAGCATAATATGCCAAGTGTTACGTTGGCTACTCAATGTCCCGTACGGATTCATCCCATTGATACAAAGCCCAAGTCTTAGATTCCTGACTTCTTCACCAAATTCAGAGTACAATAAATCAATCTTCTTCCACTATGGGGAATCAAATGCATGTCGTAGGATCCCATCATTATTTTTCTTAACCTCTGCATGTCACCTCAACTTCTTTGCATCTATTGGATTGGCAAACAAGCGTTGAAACTGTTGTATTATAGGTAGATACCACATCACCTTGGCAGGAGAACCAATTTCGAACTTCCCCAAAGTCGTCATTTTATACCTTGAGGCACCTTATTTTGGATAATCTTTCAAATCCACATAGTCCTTTTGAAATAATACATAATCATTCGGGCATGCGTGTATCTTCTTGGCCTCCATTCCCATTGGGCACAATAATTTCTTTAACTCGTATGTTGAGATTGGCAGCTCGTTTCCTTCGGGAAGAATTTCTTTCAACAAAGACAATAATGACGTGAAACTTTTGTCGCTCCATCTATTGTTAGCCTTCAGCTTATACAATCTCAACACAGCGCTAAGCTTCGTAAACTTAGTACAACATGTGTATAACGGTCTCTCAGCATCATGCACAGTGTTCCTAAACATGGTAGGTGGATCGGTGTGATCTACCTCACAACTATCCAGCATCTCATCAACAATGACTATTGGAACTAGTTCATTCATCTACGTCATCGGAGGCAATTTCTTCTTCCACACAAGCACTGTTATCGACATCAACTGATTTCAAGTTTGAAATCTCTCCATGCCAGTACCATTCTGTATACCCTTGTACAATCGAGTTGCACATGACATGACTTTTCATTTTGTCACCAGTGCTGACTTTCAAGTTGTTACCGCAATGCCTACATGGACAGTAGAACCTATCTCTAGGTTGTTTCCTATGTTCCTCCACAAATCTGAATAAATTGATCAAGTCTAGAAATAAATTATGGGGTCCAGCAATTTCAAATGAACATCCATGATCTATCCATTCTATGATCAAAGAGAAAATAAGTATATATTAGGGTTTAGGGATTACATATTAAGTTAAGGGTTTAGGATAAAAAGATTTAAAGATTAGGGTTTAGCATTAAAAGATTAGGGTTTAGGGTTAAAAAATTTAAAAATTAGGGTTTAGCGTTAAAAGATTAGGGTTTAGGGTTAGAAGATTTAAAGATTAGGGTTTAGCGTTAAAAGAATAGGGTTTAGGGTTAAAAGATTAGATTCTAGGGTCTTATATATATAGTGAATGTGTACCACCTATCCAATTTTTAAACACCGAATCTCACTAGTAAGTGTATAATGTGTATTGGGTTTTCAAGAAAATTTTGGCAACATTTCCCCGCTGTTCTCCAAATACACCGATGTGCATGGGCAAATGCCCACCAACATATATACTTAGAGAACAAATGGGAAAGTGCTGAAAAAATATCATGAAAACCGAATATACATTATACACTTACATCCTAAATGAGATTAAGTATTCAAGAACAGTCCCAAACTGGGGACTATCTAAGATTTACTCCTAATGAGTAAATCTCGGACGGGTTTCTAGGCCAACAATGTACATGTATGTTTTCATTCCTCTACCAGCGATCCTAGTTTCATTGTTCCTAGGTTGATTTACAATAGCAACATCGTGTAGTCTTAATCATATTCACTAGTCTAGGTACCATATTCTATAATATTGATTTCAACATCCCCAATGTACATGCATGTTCATCATCAAGATAATCATTACACACAAATGTAGGTATCCTATCATTCATAATTGAGCAATATAGTTAATACAAGATTAGGGTGAAATGTGTATAAGACTAGGTCTCAAATATAGCAACATGCACATTAGGTCACATTTCATTTGGATTAGTTAATCAAGAGAGAAAGAAAACATTATCATCATCAATCTACATCATACAATATGGATTCATGTTGGTTGGATGTGTCACCTATATGTAGGTATCTTATCATTCATAATTGATATCAAAATTTACAAACTAGCTCATTCATTATCATCATCAATCTACATCATATAATATGGATTCATTTAGAGGTTAGGGTGACACATCACTACTAAATCAGAGAACAAACATCATATTAGGGTTTTAGAGATCTAACTTAGGAGAAATATCTAACGGCTGGTGGCTGGCGGCTGGTGGCTGGCGGCTAGAGGAAAAGAGGGAGGAAGAGGACCGACAGCAGATCAAGGAGGCAGAGCGGCTGGAGGCAGTCGACAGAGCACGGCGGCAGAGGAGCAGGCAGAGCGGCACCGGCGGCCAACTGAGCAGTAGCTGGAGCTAGGCGGTGGCAACGACTCTAGCATCTTCCCAAGCTTCGACTGGCGAGCAAAGGAACAACGGCGGCGGGGACAATTGGAGGATGAGCAACGGCCAACGAGCAATGAAGCGACGGCTGGAGGGGAAAATCGATCACCACAGACCTAGCTCAGTCGGGAATCAATCAGAGAAAAAGGAAGAGTCTGGTTCGCACGGGTGCTAATAAGTTAACTATCGATGTCAGTTATTATAAAAATATGACGCTTAAAACTAATAGGTGTTGGTCACACATGAAAATCGACACATATCTGCAACTATAAACAAAAAAAATTGCACCCAGTCAGGGTATTTGTCGTCGATTTCTAGATACAACAACCAACGTATATCCACATATCCTGACAAAAAAAAAATTATTCTTGAGTTACAATCATAGTTGTCGGTTGCCAACCAAAAACCGATGTCGAATAGGCAAATTGGGGGGGAAATATTTTCGTAAGGACAACGCGCGAACACACATCCTCGTCGGTTCTTTGGTAAAAACCGACGACATATGAGGGGATAAATTTTGCCTTGCGAAGGATGTTTAGTCGTTGGTTCCTTGTCAAAATTTGACGACTACTTAGGGATAAAAAAATCGCGGGGGCTTGGCGTGAAACATATGTTGTCGATTTTATTACAACTGACGCCGAATTGAAAATTTTAGAGGAAAATTTTTTCCCTGAAAAATTATATTTCACGGGTGATTTTGGACGTAAGATTTTGTGACAACAAACTGGCGTTTAAGAAAAAACGATACCTGTGTCTTTTGTAAATCGGCCGGCCTTCACGTATCGTTTTTAGCCGACGTCGTAGTATATTGACGTCAATTTTTTTTTTTGACCGACACTATGAAATGTGACGTTATAGTACTAGTGATATCGTGTTGTAATCAATGTGAGATCAGCAAAATCTGATTAAAAATGCCTAATGGACGCATCATAACGTCTGGCCACGGCCTGGCAAAAAAGAAACTTTGGAATCATAGACTTACACATGTCAAGAGTATTGGAAAATATATTAAAGATAAATTATTAATGATATTATATTAACAGAGAGAGTTATATTATTTTTGTTGTTGATATCAAAAAAATCGTCATCAATATCATCTACTTATAGTGTCGATGTTATTGTTATAGTTGGTGGCATGCGTGAGAGGCGCGTGACTTAACCACCCTCACGGCCTCGCAGCGCAAGCCCCGCGCCTGTGTGTGCACCTGACATACACAAAACTTTATGAAAGGTCCAGGAGGGGTCGACAGATAAGTTTAGCATACGAGTGAAATTGGGAAGAATGAAAGAAGGACGCGGCACAGGGTATCGTCCCTGATGAAGAAGTACAGAGAAGCTGTGTTCACCTCTGCTTGAGTCATTCATCGGTCGACGACTACCAAGGAGTTAAAAGTTGCACGTACGTCTTTCGGTTTGGTTGTTTGTGATTGTCATGGTACATATCATCTCGTAGCTCCAGACGTGAGTAGCATTGGCTGCGCTTAGTTCTTCCGGTGATATTGGATATGCTAGTATTGTCGGGTAGCATGATCGGGGAGTGTTCGGAGATATGTGCATTTATTGAATAGTTAGGTAAAGGCAGTTGGATAGTTGCATCATCTCTTACTTACATGTTGCATGTCTCCCGCTGCCTCTCTCTCTCTCTCTCTTCTCTCTCCCTCCACTATGAAGATTGAGGTAGAACAAGGTATTGACACCAACATGCAACCGGCAAAGAGTTAGAAGCGGCCTTGACTTTCCTGGACTAGTTGAGAGATGTGTTGCGCGTATCTACCACCACCATTTATTACAAGCGGAAGCCCATGCACATTACTAGGAGTGGTGGTGGTGGGCAGTGTCACACCTAACCTGTCCGCATTCAGTTTACCCAAACTAGCTGCATGGATGTTCTATGTTGCTGGCTCGCCAACGTCTCTGGCTGAATATGGGAGGGGTAGTTACTACTAACTACTAAGAGAGATTGTATTGTAGGCGATAGAATAATGAGACCAAGATCTATGAACGGTGAGAATAGAGTCTGGCCGCCCAGTTGCTAACTACAGAAGTTGATATCATCATATCGATCGCTTGTTTTTCCGCTAACAAGTTAAACCCCATCACTGTCATGATGCCGCTAGCTCGTCAGCTGCTACGCACGCAAGAAGTTTGGCCTTAGCTGGTGGTGATCACCTATCTTGTGGGCTCCCGCTCGCGCCGGGAAACGATGGTATATATTTCCGATCATTCAGAGCCAGTGTTGGCTGTCATACTACGATATAGTTGGTGCATGCATTCGTTGCCTCCCAACTCCCAAGTGCTGATCGTTAACCCAAGTAGTCCCGCTTGCTTCTCTCTGCGGCTCGCCTGCTAACACTCTTTCTCCCTATTCTTATCTTGTCTTTCCACCCATGGTTTCCGCCGGCAATTACCACAAGGCCGTGATCGACCGCAGCCAGCAGCAGCAGCAGCTGCAGTTGGAGAACAAGAAGATGCGCGTCGGCGGCATTGGTGGCAGGGCGCTTCCGGGAAAGGCTGTGGCGGCTCTGTGCGTGGCGGCTTTCTCCTTGGGCCTCCTCTTCAGCGGCCGGATGTGGGGTGCCGCTGCAGGGCGTGGAGGTGGACACCACCACCCGCTCAACTTGGTCAACCACCGTGGGACCAAGCAGCAGGTGCACGGGACCAACTGCGGCGACCAGTTGGCCAAGCGGGTGAGTTGCGTGCGGATTGGACGCGTTCACATGTATTGTTTTGGCTATCTTATCTTATATTTGGTTGCTTTTTTTTTTTAATTTCTTTTTGTCTTGTAATGTGATTTTGTGCAGAAGCTAGGTGCGGAGGACTCCAGGACTATTATGGCAGAGGTGGCGAAAACACATCAAGCCATCCAGTAAGAAACTAACCTTGCATGTAATCCCATCTACAATCTTTGCGACTACTCATACTATAAATATAGTCCACCATAATGGCACGCTTCACTCAGGTCGCTGGACAAGAGCATATCCACACTCGAGATGGAGCTCGCTGTGGCAAGAACAGCAGCTGCTGCCGCCGCCGCAAACCGTGCACAACCTCACACCAACGGAGCAACAGCATCATCATCCTCTTCCTCTACCACCACCACCACCACCCCTACCCTCAAAAAGGCCTTCGTAGTAGTCGGGATCAACACGGCATTCAGCAGCAAGAAACGCCGCGACTCCCTCCGCTCCACCTGGGTCCCAAAAGGTTCCACGCTCAATAAGCTCGAGAAGGAGAAGGGCGTCGTGGTCCGGTTCGTGATAGGACACAGCGCCACACCGGGAGGTGTCCTAGACACGGCCATCGACGCTGAGGAAGCCGAGCACAAGGATTTCTTGAGACTGGATCATGTCGAGGGGTACCATGAGCTGTCTGCCAAGACCAAGGTCTACTTCACCACTGCTGCAGCGATTTGGGATGCAGATTTCTATGTAAAAGTAGATGACGACGTGCATCTCAACCTTGGGATGCTGAGTACGACTTTGGCCAAGTATCGGACGAAGCCCAGGGTGTACATCGGGTGCATGAAGTCCGGGCCGGTGCTGTCACAGAAGTGAGTTTATCAGTGGTGCCCTTTGTTTTGTTGGTTAATATGTTTCATTGGTTATGAATCGTCACTCAAAATTGGCATTCCAACGAATGATCTTGCTTGTTTGTTACAGGGGAGCCAAGTACCACGAACCCGAGTTTTTCAAGTTTGGGGAGGAAGGGAACAAGTACTTCCGCCACGCTACAGGCCAGATCTACGCCATATCCAAAGACCTAGCGGCCTACATCTCCATCAACGCGTGAGTAGCAACCTAACTCCTTCCTCTCTGCTTTTCTCTCATCAACAACACGGCTCCAAAACGCGTGTTCACATTTTTTTTCTTCTCTGCATTGCTCTAATCGCATCATCCTGAACGTCCACTCCAGGCCCATTCTGCACAGGTACGCCAACGAGGACGTCTCTCTCGGTTCATGGCTGCTCGGGCTGGACGTGGAGCAGGTCGACGACCGGAGCATGTGCTGCGGAACACCACCAGGTGACGTCCAACTCTGAAGCCCTCTCTACTTTACCCCCTTGAACCAGAGTTTGCTTATTAACACAGATTCATGATCCGCTCCGGCCTACCTACCGGGTCTTCAATGCAGATTGCGAGTGGAAGACACAGTCCGGCAACGTCTGTGTGGCCTCCTTCGACTGGTCCTGCAGCGGCATCTGCAAATCCGTAGAGAGGATGAAGGACGTACACAACTCGTGCGGCGAAGGGGACGGTGCTATCTGGAGCGTTGCGCTCTAGAGACCAACACAAGAGAGAGGCTTCGTTTTGCCGGGACTCACTCAGCCAACACAGTTCAAATACGATCCAATAAGCTATCACTCAGTTTCTAAAATATCCATTGACTTAGTAACCTCCTCAAATTTTGCAAATACTTTAATGAGATTCCATATTATTGCAACCGAACAAGCCCCAGTCAAACCCATGGGATGCATGTTATACTACTTCAAATCAGTTTCATTAGCCAAATCACGCATATACCACACCAAGATTTAAGCATGATTACCAAAATCTCAAAGAAGCTCATTATATATGAGGTTCTCAGGATTACCTGAGGCGCAAAAATTGAAACTCTTACTGTCGTCAGCTAACAACAAGCCAATCAACTATTAAAGATGATTCATTGGTACAACCCAACAGAATGACAGTGATATTACACATTTGCTCTCAAGTGTGAACTGTTCCAACAACTAGTCTAGGTAGCAACTGCGCTGTTAGCTACATAAACAACCAGCTACAGCTACCAAGCTGGCAGTGTATTACACAGTGAGGGAAGCACCGTTATCTTCCGTTGTGAAATTCAGGATCATTGCAGCTGCCTTTGGAGCCCTGTATAACAGACACCCAAAGGTTACAGCTTGCAAACACAAACGTACTAACCGAAACAAACGCTATTGTAAAAAAGAAACAGCACGCGCCTTGAGGGATAGCAATATTTCGGATTCACTATTAGTGGGAGATGAAGGCTGTAGATGCAAAGCTTACCTAATTGTAGCAAAGATCGGGCAAAACCTAATCCACACAAAACATGTTCAAATCTATATCAATTCGCATGTTGGCGGGACAAAAACAAAAAACTTGAATTAAGCATGGATGTTGTCGTTTGGACCAATGTTTTAGCTAGCAAACGGTGAGGATAAGCCTCTGTTGCATACAAGGCTTCTATCCACGTCTTGCTTTTCATTTATGCATGCAACCAAACTATATCATGACCGAGATTCATGAAACTCTGTTATACACAAACCACGAGCTTCGGGTTACGAGCACACACTGTCGAGGTCTTCTCACCTACTGCGAATCTAGGCATAACAACTAGCTCCAGCAACCCATACACAATTTACCACTATGTGTTTGGTAGTCTTCTGTACCAAATGTATAAGCTACCTATGGTACACCAAACTACGAATGCATCCTATAAAATTCTCGATTAACATACGAGACCGGTGCCAAATCAGTCTATTGTCCGATGCTTTCAGATTAACCCTGTAGTAGAGGCACACACTGCTTAGGATATGCCAAATAAAGCTACTCATTATGTCCTAACATTATCCTTATCCCTGCAGGTCAAACATTCTAATTCTATGAAATACTCAAGACGCTTGGCCTTACTGAGAGCGTAGATCTAACAAATTTGTTCATGAAACCTAATCCCACATGCAGCATCAACAGCACTCTCAGCCATTCACCAATCACTTGGTCCACAGGAAAGCTCAGGCTGTCTATTGTTCGATGCTTTCAGATCTCACCCTTATCAAAATCCCTTGAGGGCCATAAGAAAGTAGTCTGTCATCACAATTTCTTAGCCAACCGTATCATGCCTTCACTACTTTCATGTTTAAAATAACTCATAGTCCCCCCCCCCCATCTCAGGCTGTCTATTGTTCGATACTTTCAGATCTCACCCTTATCAAAATCCCTTGAGGGCCATAAGAAAGTAGTCTGCCATCACAATTTCTTAGCCAACCGTATCATGCCTTCACTACTTTCATGTTTAAAATAACTCATAGTCCCCCCCCCCATCTCAGACTGTCTATTGTTCGATGCTTTCAGATCTCACCCTCATCAAAATCCCTTGAGGGCCATAAGAAAGTAGTCTGCCATCACAATTTCTTAGCCAACCGTATCATGCCTTCACTACTTTCATGTTTAAAATAACTCAAAGTCCCCCCCCCCACACATACACAGACACTCTCTAGCTCCTTAAACTTCTCAAACACACACCCAAGCTATCTCCAATCCAACTCCCAACCCCAACATGCCCAATGAGCACCAGCATGAGGTGACAGTATGCCGGTTAAGGTTTTAAGTTCTAACAGTGTCTTCCTTACTAGAAAGAAGGAGAATGTCTTGTGTGTATTATAGACAGCAACGCCAACATTTATATAGGACTATGGGTGGCTTCCACTTCCTATTTACACGGGGTGGGACTAATCTCAATATCCAAGAATCTATACAGACGTATGCACCTAACACTCCCCTCAAACTGCTGTATAGATATAGTAGGAACCACCTTTGTTACATAATATTTTAACCCGACATCCAGTTAAGGATTTTGCGAATGGATCTGTAAGTTGCTCTTCTGAGCGAACTGGCGTGAGTTTGATCAACTTGTCTTGAACCTTCTCACTAATGAAGTGATAGTCGACTCTGATGTGTTTACTTCTATAAGTTCATGAAAGACGGAGTTGGAAGCTGTGTGAACTGCAGCTTGATTGTCGCACACAATTCCATGGCTTCAGATTGCGGAAATTCCGGTTCTTCCTAGAAGTTCATTGGTGACGTGAGCTTTAGTCCGATACTCAAACTCAACGCTTGAGCGAGAGACAATAGTCTGCTTCCTACTCTTCCAGAAGATCAGGTTACCCCCTATGAGGACAGAATATCCGATCACAGATCGTTGGTCCATGACAAAGCATACCCAGTCTGCATCAGAAAAGTCATGTACCTTTAGGTGCTCGTGACTAGTGTGCATAGGAAACTTTTTTCGGGAGTTTTTTTGAGGTAGTGGAGGATGTGAATAACGACGTCCCAGTGACCAGTATGTAATTTGTCCATGAATTGACTAACCACATTCGTAGCAAATGAGATGTATGGCTGAGTAACTATGAGATATTTCAATTTTCCAACTAGTTTGTACTGTTCAAGATCTACAAGAGGCTCCCCCTGATCTTTATACAATTTAACCTTAGGATCTATAGGTGTTTGTAGATTTTTATCCCAACATACCAGTTTCTTCAAGGAGATCTAGTACAAACTTGCGATGAGAGATGATAACTCCCATCTTTGGACCTTGGCACCTCAATGAAGGCCAACATCTTTGAAATTGGTTTGAAATTTGCCTTGAAGCAACTGTTTCGAGCGTGGAATTCCATGGTGGTCATCACATGTAATAGTAATGTGGTCAACACATTGACGACTAGAAGGATATAGCCAGAGGATCCATGTTGATCGAATATATAGTAATCGAGAGTGGACCTCTGTAAGCAAACAGATTGGTTGAACTTCTTGAACCATGACCAGGGTGATTGTTTTAGACCATACATGAATTTATGAAGTCGGCAGACAAGATGGGACTTCCCCTAAGCAACAAACCCAGGTGGTTGCTTCATATATATCTCCTCCGAAAGGTCGCCACGAAGGAAGGTGTTCTTGATATCTAATTGATGCAATGGCCAAGAGAAACGAGCAACTAATGAGATGAAAAGACAAACATATGTTATTTTGACCACGGCAGAGAAAATTGCCAGGTAATCTTCCGCATAGACATGTGTGTAACCTTTTGCACAAGGTCTTGCTTTAAGTCGGTCAATAGTTCCATCTGGACTAACTTTAACTGAGAAAGCTAATATGCAACCAATAACTACTTTATTTAGAGGAGCGGGCACTAAGACTCCATATGTCATTTCTAAACAAAGTAGCTATCTCATCTTTCATAGCTTGTTTCTAACATGGGTGATTCAGTGCAACAGAGATACTACGAGGTATTAGGACGGTAGATAGGCTGAAAATAAAGGCAGCATTTGAAGGGGATAAGTAATCATAAGATAAAAAATTAGATATAAGATGGCCAGTGTAGGAACACTTTCATTTTCTTAAGGCAATAGGCAGATCACCAGCATCTGGTTGACTCGTAGCACCTTCAGATGCAATAGTGATTGGAGAAAGATTGAGAGATGCCTCGTCATCTTGTCCATGTTATGACTTATCCAAAGATTTTGCATGATCTTAGTTTCTACATATAGATGGGTCGCTAGCATTAGGTAAAGAACTCAGTGTGGGATCGACGACAACTGAAAAAGATGGGAAGTCTTCAGTTTATGGAGAGGTTTGAGAAGTTTCTATGGATTTTACAAAGTACAAGGTGTCTTCAAAAAATGTGACATAAACAGATATCAGGAAATGATGTGTAGTTGGATCATAACCATGATACTCCTTTTGAGTTTTGGAATATCTAAGAAAGACAACTTCGTCGTTCAAGGACTAAGTTTGTCACGGCCACTACTTAATTCATGAACAAACTAACAAACTCAAAGATTTTAGGAAGAACACTATATAACAGATAGTTGAACATACAATCTGACACTAAATTTGATGTTTAGCACTGATGAAGGCATGTGATTAATTAGAAAAGTAGCAGCGAGGACAATATCTCTCCATTAACTATAGGGAACATTTATATGGTGAAGAAGAGTTTTCACAGTTTCAATAATGTGCCTGTTTTTTTTTCTGCTATCCCACCCTATTGAGAAGAATGAAGACAAGAAGATTGATAAATAATGCCATTGAATGGAAAAAAATGAGGTGAGTACACGACTGGTGTACTCATTTGTATTATCGATCCAAAAAATGTGAACACTTCATGAGAATTTTGTTCGAATTCAATGAAAAAATTTACACAATAGAGAAAATTTCAGATCGGTCTCTCATGAGATACAACCATATAGTTATAGAAAATTCATCAATAAAAGTAACAATATATCAAAACCCAAGTTTGGAGGAGACCTTACTAGGTCCCCAAACGTCTGAGTGAAGAATATGAAAAATAGAGTTTGCACGCATAACACGTTCATATGAAAAACTAGATATTACTTGCTTTCCTGGTTGACAACCTTCACAATCCCGTTATCTAAACAAAATAATTGAGCATGCAAAATGTGAATCTTCTCAATAGATAAGTGACCACGACGATTGCGGATGTGTAGAGGAGACAACCATACAAGCCTTCAGAGCCATGTCCAACTAGTAAAGACCAGCTTCCTCATACCTGCCACCAATCACCGCCTTTGTCCAAGGGTCTTGTATCAAACACCGATCAAGATCAAAAGTAATGGAGGCACGAAGAGAACGAGTTAAATTACTAATAGACAGTAACTTAAGAAAGCAATGAAAAGGGTGGATGGCAGGTTGATATGAGGAAGGAATGAGATGGTCCTAATGCCCTAAACGGCAAGTGATGATCCATTTGCAATCGCGATCTTAGGGGCACTGGCTTTTATGGTGGACATATTAGAGATAAGCCTAGGCATACCTGTAATATGATATGTAGCACCATAATCACGTGTCCAGGATGACGAACTTGAATTTATGGATCAAATATGCAGGTTATGGAAGGATTTGATGTGCCTGGCATCTAGACATATGAAGCAGCAGATAAGCATGCTTGTTGAGATGTCTAGATTTGAAGGAGTTGACTATATTCTTCATCACTCATCTTGATTTGATGAGGAATTTGCTCTGTAAATTCTTGGTGGTGAGGTAGGCAACAGGAGTCCAAGGTGGGAAGCCATGAACGGAATAGCGTGTCTCCTTCCAGTGACCCTTTTTGTCGTGGTGGGTGCACTCGGGTCATCTCTACCCTAGAAGAGCGTCCACCCCCTCTTCCACCACGACCACGTCTGTAGTAGATATATTGGTGGTGTTGTAGGAGACAGAGAAGATGGATCTATGACAGGATTAGTTGGAGAGTTTTTCTCAAGGCTCTGGGGACGCACTGATATATTTCTATCCAGGAGGGAAGCTTTGTCCCTGACAGATCCTGACTTCTAACTCTATTATATTCCTTGCGAAGGCCAGCAAGAAACTTGATGACAGCCATCTAGTCTCACTGCTTCTGGAGTTTGACATGGTCAATGGAGATAGGAAGGGGAGTATTTAAATCTTACGTGATGCGAGTGACATCTCCAAAGTATTGCCGCAGACTCTTCTCTCCTGATGAAAATTGTACATCTCAACTATCATGTCATACATTCGACACATGTTGGAGGTGGTAACCCCCCTCTCTATTTCATGTCGCCCATGTCACCTACTAAGCCACAGAGGAAACCCGACCCATCGACCCCCACCACTCCCTTGTGCCTCCCACCGTGGGCCCCTACTCTCGACATCTACAGTCATTTCGTTCTGGCATGGGGGCCACTACACGTCATCTCTCGCTTTTGCTTCTCCTCCGTGTCATGCGTCCAACCACCCCTATGTATTCAGATAATGAGCCCCCTATTTCTTTTCAAGTATGACTCGAATTTTTCAATTCTTAAGCAGAATATGAACCCGTAATCCCTGTTTCGAGCCCATTGCATATTTTTTCTTTTCTTTCTCCGTCCGCATTCCAAGCCAATAGCAATCCTGACAGACATTTCTCTCGTTCTCTCTGTCTCTCTCTACGCAAATTAACTTCATTGTGTATCTCTCCTTCCCGTTGCACCGACTCTATCCATCTATTCACTATGCCATCACCTTATTTTGAAGGGGCTAATACTATGTGTATTCCCTATCCACAAAGATGATCAAGTATCAAGAGTTCATCGCATTCCAAATCAACATGGAGATGCAATTGCCAGTGATCCTCCAGCACCTTGATCTACAACACATGGTTATGGATTCCAACTTCACCTGTGCCCAAGCCACATCATGCCCACTATAGTCAAGAACAAAGAAGATGATGAAGGTGTGCTTCCTGCTAGTGATCCTAGAACTAAAGAGGGCAACATCAAACTTGAGGATGTACTCCTCACCAGCGAGCATCGCGATGATGAAATAGAAGATGAAGATGAGGGCATGCCGAAATAAATGTCTCTACTACCTTCAGTCGATGATGGAACATGTTATTCTAACAATGTCAATAGTGTCCCAACGCATACCTCTCGGCTTTTCTCGGCAAATGGTGGTGTCAACCCTACACCACGTTGCTCGTCAATGTCCTCATCCGTCGCATGCCACAACAACATCAATGTTTTATAGTTGATGATGGTCACACAACTCTGGTGTAGAAGACTGTGACGAAGGTCTAGATACATAAATAACCACAACTTTGACCTTACTTCTTGCATGGTCGCTCGGCGAGCCCGATCCATTTTGCCTACCATCAGCGGCTACTTGGAGAGCCCATGTAGGATATGTATGAAACTCGTTGGTGGCTCGTCTTTCCATCCCAGGGGGGGTGATGTAGGATGGATACGCCGTACTATTCCGTTTGATTTTGCTTTACATTTATGTTAGGGACTTAAGGTGCAATATATCTAATTGTTGTACTTAGTAGCAAGTCTTAATAGTTTTGTACTTATATTATAATTTAGAAATTTACACAATTGCCACGGGTCTAGTATTTCATGTCTTTTATTATAGATATCAGCCTTGGGGAGTTGTTCCAAACTTGTATATGAATTAGGAAACTTGATATTTCATTATCTTCTTTGATACCCTCTTCCCAATGTGGTTTTGCATCTCATTGTCTAGTGTTTGATATCTTTTATTATAGATATCAACCTTGGGGAGTTGTCCCAAACAATTGAATATGAATTAAGAAACTTGATACTTCATTATCTTCGTCAATACCCTCTTCCCAATGTGGTTCCGCATCTCATGGTCAACGAGATGTGTAGGTTCCCACCTCCAACCCATATAGGAACCATGTCTCTTCACCCAACCTTTTGGCTCTACATGGATCTCTAAAGGTGAACCTTTCACCTTAACATGCATTATGCTTTAAATCTTCACTTAGGATGCTTTTGAGATATTAAAGTATCAAAATCATTCTCTTCCAAACCACCGTGACAACTTTGGAGAGCTCAAAGCTCTCGCTTATCTTCTCCACTCCAGTCGCCTACATCAACAGACCAACACCCCTCAGCATCATATAAAACAATTGATATTTGGCCTCTACTCTTCATTTCTACTCTAACTTCCTCTAAAAAACTCTCTAAAAGAATAATAAATCCACAGAGGATCCAAACTATGTATGGAGACAAAAAAATGTCCCTTTCCTTAGAGACCCATATCAACTTACCCTTCGCACCAATCCATATTTCATTTGATGCATCTAGCATTGTCTACCATTCCTCCTTTTTTTCAAGATCCCAAAGAATAAGAAAAGTGTTATCCTCCGATTATAGTGCAAAGATATCTTCAATGGACAATACTTCTCACATTCTCATCCTTTCTCTTTATAACCATATCCATGAAGGAAAGTTTCATCTGCAAGGAAGCACTGAAACTTCCCTCTAGGATGTTGTGGGCCACTTAGCCATCCTAAGTCAGTCTCAAGTACCGATACATTGTGGACGTGTCTTAGACATGTCCATCTTCCAAGCACGTCCTATACACATCATGGGATAGAGGAGGAAAATATCTTTTTGAGGAAGTGGAGGCGGGGATGGAATGGAAGGAGTTAGTGCTTTCATATGTGACCCATGCAGTCACATATGTGTTTTAGCCACCTCTACATATAGCATATGGCTACGCATCCCATTATGCGGCCCTAACAGCATGTGCAGCTACTTTTTGTATTGATGGTATGTGCATTTTTTTATCAACTATGAATAATCATGTTTAATTATTTAATAAAGTAATTATACACACAAAAATACCCACATATACACATGCATACATATACATACATGTATATTTATATGCTTGCATATTAATGTATATAATTGTAATATCTTGTGCTTTAAATGTATATATTTATGCTCATATATAATTATCTCTTTGAAAAATTCCAAGAGATTGCATATGCACATTGTTAAAAAGCAAGTGACAGCTACAGATAGATTGTATTAGAGAAACCCTACTCCTATATATTAGAGAGGGGACACTATTACAAATTTAGACACAACACTATGGGCCAAAACACTTAGGCCCATGTACCAACTAAATCATAAAACCATTAACTAAATAACTCTTAACACTCGCATTCTGCTATACTCTATGGGGTTCAAATATGTTGTTGCCCACTTGTTGTCCCAGTTGTATACCTTTTAATCTCTATCGTACACACACCTCATTAATTTTTTTAGGGTGGGTTTTGAGTAAATGTATGGCAAGGATTTCATGGGACACAACTGGGACAGCAAGTCTGGAACACCAAATTTGGAGGCTACTCTCTACGTAGTACCCTGATCAAATGCATATCACATACTGCAATCAGAACATTGAAAGGAACTACCTCGAACATGTGTGGGTTGGAGGTGTTCTTGTTGCAGTGATGGCTGCTGCCAAAATATGTGGGTGCAACATTGACAGATCAGACAAGGATGCATATTGATTGTTGCCGTTGTGGGAGGATGATGCTTGATTGTTGCGATTGTGGGAGGAGGGTGCAGTGGCACCGGTTTATTTACATGCAAAAATAGTAGTGGTTATGGCGGTTGCTTGTGGTAGAGGCAATTGTAGCACCTTCAGGTAGAAACACCGACTACTACTGTGTCGAGCAATCGTAGATTGTTGCCATAGGTACTTAGTTGTGTTTATGCAAAATTTGCAATTAAGTTAGGGGCAATGTATTAAAAATCGGCCTGAGCGGCCGCTTAACCGGCCAAGATCCTCATCCGCTTAATTCAGCCCTTAAGCATCCGCTTAAGCAGTTTGAAGAAATTCGACTGCTTTTTGCCCGCTTCTTTCCAACTTTTTGCCTGCTTTTTTTAAAATACACTGTTATAAGCATATAACATTAATTAATTATATGGTCCAAGTAGTATTGATTATAATAAATGAAAATTGTATACATTAAATGTTCTATGATATACCTAGTCCTACTTTAGAATGCACACTTTGCATGTAAGCTGTAATTATAGGGTATTGTGGTAATGTATCCAAGTAAAAAATCATATTACTCTATTATACTTCTAATGGATGATTAGTTTTACTGATTTCCTTTGCTGCTTTCGTTGATTACTGATTGGTACTATTGGTTAGTATTACATTTTTTGGTGTAATACTGATTACTTGTTTAGTAGAAAAGTATTAAATCGCTAAATCATAGTTGGTTATTTACAATTACTGATTTGCTTGCTGAATTTAATGATTAGAAATATTGATTAGTAATAAGTATTGAAAAATGCTTAGTTAAATATTGATTTATTGATATGCTTGCTTATTTTATCAATTAGTATTACTGATTAGTAGTAACGAGTTTAATAATTAATTCATAGTTTGTTATTTACAATTACTGATCTGCTTGCTGATTTAGTGATTCAAAATATTGATTAGTAGTAAAGTATTGATTAATACTTTGTTAACTACTGATTTACTGATTAGATATGTAATAAAGTTCCTTAGATATATTTTTTATATACAAATATGTGTAATTTGGTATCCAAATATATAAAAATTTTGGCACCCACTTTTTCAAAAAGCGTCTGCTTTGTCCGCACGCCTCGCGCTTTCAAACATTGGTTAGGGCCATAGTTATCAAGGCTCCCTTGGCATGCCTAGGCAAGTTTAGCCATGAAGTTGTCCAAGTCTAGACGCATATGTCCACAAGTGGATTGGGTGGGCGTCAAGGGCTATTTAGGACCAATTTGCATCATTTGAACCAAACTCAGTTAATTAGATCCTAATAAGATCGTGTAGATCAATTTAAGGTTAAAATAAGTTAAAGTATATTTGATTTAGGTCAAATTAGGCCAATATAGGTCTGGTTGAGGTCAAATTCGAGTAAGTTTGTTCTAATGAAGATCAAAAGAAGTTAGTTCTAAACTAGGTTGTGCCATGTCTGATTCACGTAAATTCATTATTGACTAATTTTGGAGAAAACCAATATTAGTATACTCAGCAAAATAATTTTATAATATCTAATATATTAAGGTAGTTAAAAGAGAAAGAGGCAGGCCGACATTAAGTTGAGGAAAGCTTATGGGTAGAGATTTCAAAGCATCATATATTAATGAGAATATGACCATAACAGAGCTGATTGGTTAAGAGTGAGCCATATAGATGACCTCTAACGTGGTTGGGATTGAGGATTCGATGATGATTATTCATCTCTAATATATGTGTATCCTATATAAAAAACTATTAAAAACAGAAAAATGATATAATGCATGTCTCCTAAGAGATGGCACACCTAGTTGCTTAGATGGTCGGGATCCCCAATGGGTTACTGTCCTACCTATACAGTCAACTATTGTTTTGGGCAAGTGGGATGCATAGTTGTTGAGGCGTCTAGGCGCCCTAGTGGCGTTCACCTAGGTCGTCATCTACCTAAAATGGAAAGTGGCGCATGGGCGAGCGCCAACAACCGCCTAGCACAGCCTGGGTGGCTGCCTAAGGGCTCATAAACATTTTTTCCTATATATTTTTAATTTTTTAAGTGTCATGTTAACATCTATTTGACATATGTAAGGGTTTTTATGCATTTTCAGGTTACTGTCTCACTATTACTTGACTATTTAAGGTGTAGAACGTACAATCTACACATAAAATACCTTATGTGAGTGTAATGTATATTATATATACTGCAAAATAAATAGGCATGTGCCTAGATGCCCAGTGTAGCCAGACTACTGCATTGCTGCCTTAATAGCTATGGTGGGATGGGAGAGCTAGCAGGCTGAGTTAGCTTCTTCACTAATGGGATTAATCTGTTTATCAGTATGTGTTTGCATATCTAATCAACTTTTTGTGTTGAAATATATATAATGTGTTGAATTTCTTCATGTCTATTACGGCGTTCATGTCCTACAATTTTGAAATTCATCATATCCCATAGATATGTGCCTATGCTTCCTAGAACAGACATGAAGTTCTTGTTTCCCTACTTTTGATTCTCAATGATCAAAAAGGTCCATTAAGAAGGTTGTTGTGATGCCTCAGTCTATCCTACTTCTCTTCCCTACCCGTGAAGTGCAAGATAGATGAACCTTCTCCTTTATGTCCTGTATAATGTTGTAGGTATGACCATATGAGCATTCATAGAATCATAGGCCAATGCCCAAAATCATATCATCTCAAAAAAAAAAGTGAAGTATCCCTCCTCCTGGCAGCTTGCAATCAGCCTCAATGGCTGCTCTCAACCTTTTACTTAACTTTCCAAACACCTCTCATACTCTTAGGTGAAATCAATCTTCTAAGATATAAAAGCATCATTGAAAGTTTGATGAGTAGCTTCACGCAATGATGAGATCAACTTGAAAGATTTAGTTTTGTTAATCACTATTTCCCCTTACAAGGAAACTACATTCTTGTCATAATGCTTCTTTTAAGAAAAGTTATGTGAGATCTAGGGATTGAAGTAGCGTGTTCGTGTGTAACATCCAGTTCTTTGATTATAGTTGCTCCCTTTATATTTTTCTTTAAATCTCTGGTCCATATACTTTCAAGGAGATGGTGTCTCCAATTCCCATCCACTATGTGTTGGTAAATATAGAGTTTGTATCTATTAGTGGCAATTTTTAAGCCAAGAAAAGCTACCACATGACCAGCTAAGTTTGTCTCTAATCTAATGGAAACGATTCAACATATATACTTTTCTTTTTTGCTTAAATTGAATCCATCTTGAACTCATTTTTTTAACAATATTTGTAAGAAGTCATGTTATACAGCCTGCAAGGCGAACATTGTTATTGGTGAAAGAAATGGCCATTGTTGTGATTACTCAACTATTAAACTGATTTCGCTAAGTCATTTGTTGTTAGCTAAGTCCCTATCAATCAGGAAATTTCAGCAATGGCCACTAATTGAATCCATATCAGAGAGAAAACTAGACATGCATATTTTGAGCAAACTGTAAGATATAGGGGTTTACCAATTTTCAGGCGATTGATAAAAAGAAGCCGAACTGCCAAAACATGAAGCAAGCATGTCTGTATTCACCACGCCAGGGCTGAGTGCAACAATTGCAACCCCTGGAGGCAACTCCTTGGCCACAGACCGTGTCAACCCCTCCACAGCCCACTTTGTAGCACAGTATGGTGCAACCTGGTACATAAAACAGATAAAACAATAAGAATGCCATACAGTACCTTCAGAGGTCACATATTGAAAGAATATGAATGAGTACTACATCAGCTGCAGCGGATCTCCCCCAACCAGAAGACATATTGACCACAAAGCCATGCTTCTTCTGTATCAAAAGGGGAAGAAAGTGGCGAAGAACGTTCGCAGTGCCCTTGACATTGGTGTCAATGACTGTGTCGAACTCTTCAGCAGGCACTTCCCAAATCTTGTTGTTTTTGTTTATGGTACCCGCATTGTTAACTGAAAAGAAAATTAGATGTGATATATATATATATGTATGAGCAGCAGCGTTCTACTAACACAGCATACAAGAGGTGATCTAAAGAAAGAAAGAAACCGTAGAACCTTGAAAAACAACATTTAGATTTTACTATCTAGCCAGTGACGACATTTATCAAACATGTGGTGGGCACAAGCGACTAAAACTCACCAATAATGTCAGGCACCTTATTAGCCTCCACAACCAGGTTGGCTAGGTCCTTCACGCTTCCATCGCTCCTCTGCAGGAAACACATCAAACCGAGTCTATCAATTCATGACGACCATCCATGGTATACATTCTCTAGGGAAATGTGCAAATACCAATGAGTTATTGATGGTGATAAGGTGGGACACTGACAACGTCGAGAGTGGTGAGGAGGTGTTCCTGTTTCCGCGGTTGCGGGATTTCAGCCCGGAGGGCTGCTAGCTTCTCCTCGGACCTAGCGCAGCCAATGACGGTGTGGCCCCTTCCAGCGAGTTCGAGGGCCAGAGCCCGCCCAAGACCACGGCTGACCCCGGTTATCAACACTGTTCTCGGCACCAGCATCCCCACTGGTCCTCCGCTGCTACTCGCGGCAGCCGACATCCCCACCTGAGAACAAGTCGTTCTGCCAGCCCTTGCTTAGCGGCCTCAAATGCGGAATGTGGTGGCAAGTTCGGATTCGGCCTTCACGACGCAACACGTGGTTAAGCTCCGGTCAGTCTGCCTCCGATTTTTATTAGAAGGAAAAATCTTAGTCACGTTTAATGGTGTATCCACTATACTACTATAATTAAGTGAGGAAAAGGGCGAATTTCGTTGCTAAATTAAGACTTTATCAAATTTATCTTTTCAAAATTATATGGCCAATTAAAATGTAGTATACGGAACGAATGTGGTCTCTTTAACTCTCCTTTTTCATAAAACTAGCAAGGGAGCACGTGCTAAGCACGTGGTGTTCGATTGAGTACTAAGATGACATTTCTTACTTGGATAAACATATGTGTTTGCATTTATATCTCATTGCAAATGTGACATAAAATATTAACCACATATGTTGACACATAGGTCTCTTTACATATCTAAGTGTCATCATGTTAATGGTGTTTCTTGACATACAAAAAGAAATAGAACACACTGCCCAAACCACATCGTACTCACATTTGTCTTTTCTTCTACGGTTGCAAAACTTTTAGTCACATATTGGTGATATACTTCTTTCTTTGTAACATGTACTTGGAGATGAGATGCACTTGTGTGAGTTGATATTGTAAGCCACATACCGTGGTTCACATTAGAATGTAGTACTTTTCTTCAATCTCGTCTTTGAATATTTTTTCGTGTACCTTCATTTCCTGAAAAATGATTTGACGTATATTTTTTTTCTTGAATCAAAACTGGTTATCTTCATAAAGACTATGAATATACTTTTTCCTCTGTGTTATTTGTTTCCCATCTTCATCGTCCATATTTGAATACTTTCATCAATTTTATGAAAACATTATGAGTTCTCAGATGTAGTTGTACTATAAAACTTTAGTGTTGGATCACTTGTCATTGTAAAGTATGAACATAATAGATATGACGACACAAGTAAATTTTAATTTATAAATGGTGAAAGTTAATGAAATATTCTTCTTTCTATATAAACAATCCCTACAGTGGATAATATTTTAGTGTAGACAATGTTCCTTGTTATTGTAACACTTGTATTTTCAATAGAAGATGGTCTAATTAGAACCTTAATATCTTCATCTAACTTTACTCTATATAAAGCCACATATAATTGACCATGAGAGAATACAGGTTCTGGTAAATAGATTTCAACTTTCTCTAAAATTTGTCCTTGTGATTTGTTGATTGTCATCAGAAAACACAAGCGAATTGGAGGTTGCAACCTCTTAAAAGTAAATGGTAGCTTCTCATGATTTTTTGACAGTAATGGAATTATTGGAATGAATATTATTTGTCCTTTTCTATTTCCAACTGCTATCTCAACATCAATGATGTTATCTGTTGAAGTTTTTACAAATATGTCACGTAACATTAGAAAGACCTGACGAGGGATCAATATTTCTAAGTAACATAATAAGACAATTTCTTTTCAAAACCAATCTGTGGGGAGGAAGACCAGAAGGGGCCAAAGAATTAATAAATTCTTCTTCTTGAAATTGATCGGTATTATCAACAACGAAATCAAAACTAAAGTATGCGTGTCTATCTCCAGGGGAAATATCAATCAGTAGCTCATTAATATCATCAACAAACTCATTCTTTGTCGTTAAAATTTCATGACTGATAAGGGGATGAATATTGTTCTCACCATCCATAAAGTTGGGAAAAATTTCTTGTATCAACTCATCCTTTGAAGAATTTTCATCAATGAATGGGATGACCATGGATTTAGGAACTTCAGTATGATCATCAAGATGAGATTCTATTTTTCCATTTCCAACTTCAAGCAAATACTAAGAAAAGTTTGGATTCAATATGGCCCTCATATTTTCTTTTATCTCTAATTTCTCAACATGTTGTCATAACTTTGACTTTACAAAGCTTGCTGAAATTGTTTGCTCCTTACCTCCTTGTTGAACAACAGGAAGAATTTGTTTGAAATCACCACCAAACACTATAACTTCCCTCCCAAAAATCATAGTGTTGTCTATCATATCTCTTAATAACAAATCAATAGATTCAATTGCTTACTTGTTTGCCATAGACACTCCATCCCAAACTATAAGATTAGTTTTGTGAAGTAACTCACCCAAACTACTTTGTTTTGAAATATTGCATATTTTTGTTCTTCAGTGTTTCATGGTATTTTAATCCTTGAATGTGCAGTTCAACCATAAGGTAGTAAAGATGCTGCCACACCAGAGGATGCAGTTGTAAGTGATATTTGGCCACGTGATCTTATTTTTACAAGTAAAGAACGATATAGAAATGTTTTGTAAGATCCCCCTAGACCACCAATAAAAAAGATGTCTTGTTTTCTTCTATTCAGTCGATCAACTATAATTCTATAAGCACAACCTTTGTCATAGTTTAGTTGTGATATAGCCAGCGTATCTTCATTAGATACAATGATATTCAATTACACTTCTATCTCTTTGTACAACCTTTCATGTTCATCCTGAACAATAGATGGTAAGTCAAAGTCACATAATTTTTTTTCTCATTAATTCTAAGCACACACTGATGCATTTCAAAGTACTGTTATAAGCTTTCATCTGGTCCATTTTCTATCTATCACAAAAATTATCACTCATTGGATTTTTAAACTTTTCCCATAGCTCTATAGGAGAAATTGAAGTGCATTACACTATTGTGGTAGAAAATAATTGCTGAAGACTTGAAGGCATTTGAAATAACATTGCTTCAGTAAGACATTCTTCGATATTGCTATTAGAATCTAATAAATTAAGCTTTTCAACTACTTCTTGGAATGTATGATACTTGGTCCCATTTATAATATTCAAATGAACAAAAGATTTGGCACCTTTGCATGGTTCAATAGGAAACACAGTTAATATCACTCACCTTCTTTAGACCTTGCAAATATGATCCTTCCAATTGAATTTTCTTGCTTTCTTCTAGTCCAACACTTAAACTTTTTGTCCCACACATAATGCTCAGGAAATTCCTTATACATGTAGCTTCTAGCTTCCTCATCAAAAGAATTGCTTCTAAAGTATTTAGTAAGCATTGTTTTTGTAAAATGTTCACTATGTATAATTATAGATAGATCTTGATTTCCATGAGAAGTAATAGTTTGCATGCCTTCAATATGAATTCGTAAACATGTTATAAAGAGTTGTATTTCACTCAAAGGAAATTGATATATTCTCCATGTTGCTTCTTGTGGTGATACCCATCTTCCAGATACAAATTGTATAACTTCATCATGCATGTTCTTACTTTGGTTGTCATCTACTTGAAAGA
Organism: Alisma plantago-aquatica; assembly: GCA_963693085.1. Taxonomy (NCBI): domain Eukaryota; kingdom Viridiplantae; phylum Streptophyta; class Magnoliopsida; order Alismatales; family Alismataceae; genus Alisma; species Alisma plantago-aquatica. The sequence goes on along the minus strand of OY856412.1, from coordinate 1,373,646,362 downwards.
ATACACGATCATGTCCTTTGTATATGTACTTTTACATATATTTTACTGCATTAATTTAAGAACAAATTTCAACATTAATGTGGCAGTCATATTTACTAATAAGAAATGATTGTATGAAACAATCCATCGATTGTCAATTTTTGCAGAACCAATCGTTATCATATGATCTATTTCCCTTTGTCGATACAAAGGATATGAATTGTTTGTCTGAATCGTTATTGAGAAAAAATCTTTTGGGTACTAATTTTTGCATTGTCCATTTTCCATGAAAACATTGTTTGGATTTAATACTCCACACAGTCCTTGTATCATATGTTTCATTACCATTTTATGTAGATGTGGATTCAATCTTTTTTTTGGTATCTCAGCAGAAACATGTTTATCATATGCAACTAGTGTCACAATCTTTTGATTCTTCTCCAATATGATAAGGAAATGTTCATGTGGTAGGCCTCTTTTCTGATATTATATGGCATAAATGTAATCAATGACATGCCCAAATACATCTGTTTTGATCATATCAACTTTTATCTCTTCAAGTTTTGATTTGAATACTCTAGCAAGTAGATCTAGCCTATTTTATAGTTCTTCAAAATACAATAGTTCCCTTTTCACTTCTTCGCATGATGGATTGCATGTAAAAGTTAAAAAGATATCAAGCTTTCTATATCTCTGAACTAACACCATTACATCGAGATAATGATGTCTCATATCTTTAAATCCACCAATAAAATAAGCATGAAGAATGACTTTCTTACCAACCATACTACCACTAATTTTCCCATACTATAGCTATCAACAATTCCTTGATATAGATCAGGTCTTATTTGTTGTTACTCTCTTCTAATATAGTCCAACTGACTGCTTTCTAATTTAATGTACATGTCCACAATGTATTGTTGTAGAAGTCTTCCAGAATGTAACAACATTATATTGTCATTGGATCTGATTTGTTTTGTAATAATAATATTCACGACGTGATACAAATTTTCTTTGCTTTGCCTTACATTCTAGAGTTGAATACAAAATCATTAAATAAATAAGTAGATATATAAATCAATATATAGACATAATCTAATAGGTACATATGATTATTTTAATAAATGGCACCTCTTTTCTCTTGTTGAATTAATGCATCAACATCATGAAAGGATAATAGATCAAATGATGCATCACTGATCATCTATTGGCATTATTTTTATCTCTTCATGAAATTTCTTTGTGCCTACCAAATTCTCCTCGTGGAAATAGCAATGGATATTATAAAGGATCATAACATCCATAATAATAATGAACACAATGACTACTTTTAGTATGAGTGTAAACATGAATATCACTTTCAAAGTTTATATTGCTGCTATTTTTATCCTCACTTCCAGTCCAAATTGTATCTACTAGTGAAGAGGTAGGTGCATTCTGAACACCTTGGTGGACAACTAGGATAGACCTAATAAATATCTAAATATTCTAAAGATTGTCTAGGTCTTTTAATCTTCAAAAGAACTTTGAGTAAGGGTTTTTCCATAGTGTTTTGACTAATATCCTTACCTTATCTTATTTTAATCTGGATGACTGACGTAGTCCATTTTCTATCTCATGATCAGTGTCATAAAAATACAACTATAAATGTGATGGTTGACCATCCTCATGTATCATCTTATTTATAAAATGATACATTTGACCTTGTATCTTAAATGTGTACATTCCTTTATTTTTCTTTGAAAGGTTTTTATCCTCATGCACACCTATAGATGTAAAGGAAAATGTAGTATCATATTTTTTATGCATTGCCTAAAGTGAATAGCCTCTTCATTTAATGAGGTATATAGACACAATAATTCTAAAGGAATGTCATTTGTTGGTAAAAGTAATTCTACATCATAGCAACAAAATGTCCTTATGTCATAAGAAAATCTCTTTACATCACATTTGTCTGCTGGAAAGTATGTATGCCTTTTTAGGTATCAGTAAATCTGTTATAAAGGTTTTTGTCACATGATCAAGTTTTCTTTTCATTTTTTCCGAAGAAAGAAATTTTGTTTCAATAACAGATGACGAAGATCCAAATTCCCATATGCTAAGAATCTTAGATGGCAAGCATTATTTCTCTAAACATCCAAATGATGAAGTTGTCTGAGAAGGAAATTGATCAACTTTGTTTATCTTTTTGGAAGTTTCATTATTTTTCTCAAGCCTTCTTCTCATATAACTTTCTCTGTATTTTTCACGCTTAAGTTCCTTTTTCTCATCTGAAAGGTTGGCATAATAGTCTCTTTTTCTTTTTTCATATTAAGATTTTGTTTTCCTCTGGCATCTCTGAATATTTCATCCTATAAAAAATAAAAAAGAAAATGAATATTTTTCTAATGCTTCTTGTGTAGTGGAAAGGAATTATTAATGGATATGTTTACATAACATAAAGATGTGATTGTGTCCACATTCAATGTATATATGTAGAAAAACATATTACTAAAATTAGTCACAAACAAGCATACAATGAAAATATGAAAAACTATGATGCCATCATTACTACTTAAATTAACACGTGCAAAGAAAAATCATTTATGAACAATAAAATTTTGAATCACAATTTGCTTAGCACATGCTCTCCACTAAAAAAAAGGTCTTTAACTATAAAAACAATTATAGCAAAAACCCCATATTTTGTAGCTAAAGGCTTTGACTACATATTTCTTTACACATACAAATTGTAGTATATGCTCGTATAGCTAAAGCCTTTAACTATATTTTTCAAATATGTAGTTAGATAATCTATTTGCTACAAATTCATATGTATCCGGAAGCGTAGCTAGATATTGTCCTTACATATTTAAATATAGGCATAATTATAGCTAAATATATGCCTACAATTGTGTATATAGTCAGTATGTAGCAAAAACATGAAGTTAATACATATTATATGTAGTTAATGTGTAGGGAAAGGCAGAATTTACTACACACACATATATATATAGTTGGATTATGCACTAGATACATATGTAGTGCCACATATACATATATGTATAGTTTGATTATTCATATATTGTGTAATTAGTCCAGAAGCTCTTTTAGTAACAAATTTGTAGTAGTTAGACTAAGTTATGCTCTTTATGCCAACAAACTTACTTTCATTTATACTGAAACGTCAAATGTACATGGGGAGGATGTATACCTTGCCCCTATTACATAATGTGTACAAAGAAAAGGATATACATATACTAATAAATTTCGGTGAGGTCTACACGCATCTTGGAAAAAGAGTATGTATCTCTCTCGACCAGTTTTAGAATCATTGTTGTCTTCTCTTTTTGTTCAATGAGTTGGTGATAGCATGGGTTCTTGTGTTGCACAAAGTTGTGACCTTGTGACACGTTGGCCCTTCCACTACAAAAAAAATGGTCTTTAACTATAAAAAAAAATTGTAGCGAAAACCCCATATTTTGTAACTAAAGGCTTTAACTACATATTTCTTTACACATACAAATTGTAGTATATGCTCGTATAGCTAAAGGCTTTAACTATATTTTTCAAATATGTAGTTAGATAATCCATTCGCTACAAATTCATATGTATCTAGAAGCGTAGCTAGATATTGTCCTTACATATTTAAATATAAGTATAATTATAGCTAAATGTTTGACTACAATTGTATATATAGTCAGTATGTAGCAAAAACATGAAGTTAATACATTTTATATGTATTTAGTGTGTAGGGAAAGGCATCAGTTACTATATACATATATATGTAGTTGATTATGCATCTTGCTACATATGTAGTGCCATTTAGTACACATACATATATGCTTAGCTCGACTATATATATATATATATATATATATATATATATATATATATAGTGTAATTTGTTAGTACACAAGCTCTTTTAGTAACAAAATTGTAGTATTTAGAGCAAGTTATGCTCATTATGCCAACAATCTTACTTTCATTTATAATGAAGCGTTGAATGTACATGGGGAGGACGTATACCTTGCCCCTATTACTCAATGTGTACAAAGAAAAGTATATACATATATCAATGATTCAATGGTCTACTAACATCTTTGCGAAAGAGTTGTCTTTCTCGGCCAGTTTTAACATCCTTATTGTCTTCTTTTGTTCGAGCTCTTGTTGTTCGGTCAGCATCGTCCAAAAGCTCCCGAGATAAGTATCTGAAAGGAACCCTCCAAGCATAGATAGAAGGAATATTGTCCCTATGAAGTTGGTCACTATGTTTGCAGCTACTGACAGTGACTGTTCAAATATATACATAGGTCTATGCAATGCAACCTTCTCATAGAAGCAAAGAGCCCTATCAAATTGCAACATATCATGATACATTGTTGTGCATGTGGTTGTTGTTGCAGCTGTGACTGGGCGGGCCTGGGCTTCAAATGGAGCTGCATCGTCATGCTTATGGGCTGTCTTAGATACTTATGATACTCTATATTTGAATTCTTGACGTTGTTAATTAAGCTCAATCTCTAATTCAGATAATGGAAGTTGCTACGATGGCTAAGCTTGTACTTCTCTTCATCCTGAAAATAAGGTTTTACAAATGGGGAGGCATTAAAAAAATTATCAACTATATATTTCTAGTCTAATTTTATGCTCATATTCCAGTAGTAAATCTGCAATAGCCTATTGTCATGATTCATATATTTGCAAAAGGTGATACAAAAGACTAATGGATGCTTAGATATTATTTCCAACAACATTGTTATATCTTCAGTCAAGCTAATTACAAAAGTTGCTTTTCTAAAAACTAAACCACAATACCTGCTAAGAAGAGCATCATAGTCATGGACATCTGATCCAATAACCCCTTGAAGGTTTGAATGCATAAGACATCCCAAAACGAGCATATGGTGATAACATGCCAACTAGATCAATATTTACAACAAAGCTAATCAAAAGATCAGCAACATAAGGCTCGAAATCTGACCAGAAATCTTTTCCACTTTATTTTTATACTCTGCAATTGTTGTGCAAAAAGAATTAGTAACTATCTGTGCACAAATCCAAGTAAAGAAGACATAAGAATATGGTCACATTCAGTTTAGTTAACTATTAAACATCTTATGTACCCCTAGAGGAAAACTAAAAGAAATCTTGATTAGTTTTGACAATATGCAAAGCTCGCTAGACTAGAACAAAACCTGAATATGTTAATCACTTAAAATTACGGAGGAACACAACCTCTGACAGTTTCTACAATACATGGCCACTATTTCTTATAGCAACAATTAAGCAACAATTGGAAGTATTCTCTAACAACCCCCTCAAGTTCACTGTAAGTACAACTGATGTCAACATTGAATCTAAAAGTTCCTACACGTTTTTTATTGCAAGCTTGCAACTAAAGTATGGAAACAAATCTGTATGAACAGATCTGGATATGCCTCGAGACTCCACTTTTTATTTTATATGGACTTTCAACAAGATGGGAGTTGATGATTGCATATAGTTCTCGGCTTATTTCTATGCAGTTTGTACAATCATTTTCAAAATCAGCCTCTTTGTATTGCTGCTGCTTTCTGTGGTTGGTGAACAACCAAAAGGAGGTCAACATCTGAATTCAGCTGTCTCACCTGCTAAAAAAATGAGCTCCCTATTGGATGAGTTCTTATTGAGGAGCTCTTGAAGCCAATGTAGATGCCTAAGTGATTAGAAAAGACAACCAATTTGGGGGTCAATAGGAAATCTGGTTTCTGATATAAAGAATTCAGGAAGTCAGTTCTATCTAGAATTTCAAGAAGGGATAAATTTGGTCTTGCTTTCCATACAATTTTTTTACATGAGGTCACAGTGTATTTGTGCAGCATCCTTGTGTTCTGAGGATGGTACTTGGTGCACTTCGTAAGCTACTCATGTTAACACATTATCTCATGCTAATATCTGGCATATTGTTGTTATATAGTTAATTGGTTGATTGGTCGGAGATGTCTTGATTTTTGTGAACAAATTATCTTGTAAACATTCTCAAACAACAACGGTCACACAATGAATTTTAGATGAACTGTGACTCTTTTAAACATACTTGAACAGAAAGGGCCACATTCATTCAAAAGTTGTATATGTCTTATGTATAGGCTAGGATCAATGAAGAGGTAATATGGTAAGGATGTCAATGTGGTGGCATCTAGAAATGAAAAAAGTGACACAGCTGAACAAGTATGCCAAAAACATATCAGAATCCTTAAAAGGTTTTCATTATAACAACATAGTTTGTTTATGGTTCTATATAGTTTGTATATATGTGTTTAGTACTTGAGTTATCATGACAAATGGAACACAACCAAGCCGAAGCACGGAAAGTATCCAAGTGGATGAGACATTTTGAAAGAAAATGTGTATAAGATGTGAGGGGATATGATGAAAATCAGAACAACGATGTACATTGTAATCCAAGGACCCTGTAGCTAAAATCATCAATTTTGCAGCTTCATAGCATGTTTGTTGTTTACTGTACCATTGAAACATGAACCATAAAGCTATATGCACAACAAAAAATGACCTCATAGAGAAGAACAATCACATAGTATTCGACAAATATTGAATCAAGCTCAAGAAAGCAAGAAAACAGATACCTTAATGTTGGCACCCGCCCTACAAATAATCATCAACCTGTGTTGTTAAGTAGCTGCTCTAGAAATAATCTACTTCAATTCTGCTCCCTCGAGAGACATGCATAGCTCCAATTTTTCTCTCCCATGTCTTGTGCAAAACAACACTGAAAATAACAAAAGTCAATACCATGATTAAGTGAGCCAAGAAGAGAAAGAATGAAAAGTGGAAAATGTAAAAAGGAACCGGGGGAGGTTAATGGTTTGTAGGGACAGGTTTTTACTAGAGATGTTATGTGATTGATGTAGTCCTAAGTGTGTAATTTGAACTATGCAACTAATCTTCCAAGGTAACATATTTTCTAATGTATAGGCTTGCACGAAAAAGATTCTTCTTCTATAAAACTCTCACTTGCCTCATGTTCCTCATCCCTCCTTCGCATATCATCACCTTGATTCATTTTTCTGGACTCACGAGCAGCCTCTTCATCCTGGCACTCTGCTTCTTTCTCGTGCTTTTTCTTCTCCTTTTTGGAAGATGCTTTAGATCAGATGACATAAACACTGCCATTTATAACATCAGTTATAAAGCAGAATGAATTGTGAACTCCTCTTGCTACACAAGTAGGCAATTATATGAGCCAACTAGATGAGTGCATAAACAATGCAGCTAAATTTTTTGTTACAGACTCAAAACTACCTTAACAAGAGCAAAGGTTGCACATGAATGAAGTATGGAGGGATTCAACAGCACAACAACAAACTTGCAATTTTAGCCCCATAGCTGTCCTTGAATATAATTCCAAGACAAGTTGTATCATTTTGATGGTTGAATCATTGTTCCCTTTGACCCATCCCATAGGAGGAGCCACCCAGCTACTATCTTTGTTGATCTAGATGATTGTGGCTGCTGATAAGCAGGATTGACATCCTTGTGAACCATTACCCTGTTGGCATGGATACAAAGCAGATAGTCACTGTTAGAATAATAGTTGGGATTAAGGAAGGATAGAAATCGGTATGGTTAAATCTTATCAAGATATAACTCCATAAAGACAAAATGCAATCAGCATAAATGTATCTCTTCACTATGAAGCAATAGTTAAGGAATTATGACCCAAACCGCTGACATAAAAAAATGAAATCCCATTATCTTCAGCAATCTGAAACCTTCAATAAGGAACATTATGTCTGAAATCTTCAGCACTGATAAAAAAAAATCACAAGTGCAACTGAATAAATGTCCACACCTTATCATCCTTCTGTAGGAGGTAGCTGGAAAGGAACCAGAGCAGGTTCGCCTTAGGAATGATCATTGTTAGAGCAACAATAGAGACGTTGTTCGAGACACAAAATAGTTAATACCACCTCCAATTTTAGAGCATACCTTAGCATGACAGGTCACACCATTTAATGAGTGAATTGGATGGTATACAACAAGAGGACAACACATAACATTTTAAAACATGTTGATAGATGAATACTTACAATGACTTTATATGCAAGAAAACACTTACACTCTTAACATATACACATGACAAACATATGCACACATGCATCCAGTGTAATATCATCTATTTGTAGTGTGCTAACCCCAACTCTGAAT